>VDFB02318339.1:0-14683 GCA_007258455.2 Sequoia sempervirens | reverse complement strand
CCCCAAGGGCATGTAAAAGCAGTTTTGTGTTGGTCTTAAGGGGCAATACGGATTTGATTATAACCAAAGAAACCATCCATAAGGGACAGCATCTCATATCTGGCTGTAAGGTCCACAATGATGTCAATGTTTGGCAAAGGAAAATCATGTTTAGGACATGCTTTATTGAGGTTTCAGAAGTCTGTGCATATGCAAATCTATCCAGTATACTTGGTGGCAGGGACGATGTTGGATATCCATTATGTATAGTCAACTGACTTGATAAAACCTACATCCAACAATTTTTTGAGTTCAGCTTTAACCAGTAATGCAACTTGCAACTGCATTTTTCTCAACCTTTGTTTTATTGGCTTGGAATTTGGTAGTAATGCCAAGTGATGGAAGACTAACTCAAGATCTAACCACAACATGTTAGCATAAGACCATGCGAAGTTTATCTTGCATTCTGAGAAGAATTTTTTAAATTATGGTTGTTCAACTTCTGTCAATGATGTCGCAAAGAGAACCATTTTGGGGTCCTCTACAGTAGCTATATTAACTGCTATGGTGTCCTTGACAAGCATTGTTGATTTTTCTCTATCTACGGGGAGAAAGTACAGTCCTCCACCCTTGGGCACCTCAAGGAGGTTTCAACCCTCGGATACGTCCTTTATTTTTACTATTTTTCCATCAGAAGGTGCCTTTCAGTTTTCACCTAGAGACGTGTCATTTTTTTATTTATTTTTCTTTTTAATTTTATGACTAGAGGATGGCGCAGTCTCCCCAAAATAAGCAGCACAATCCAAGACAATGGTAAACCCAGCTTTGTGATCCCCATTTGGAATGCCTTCACGTAGCCCTAGAAATTTTGCTAGAGCCTCATCATTTTGAAAAGTGTCCATTATGGTGGGCCTTGTTGGTTCTAGTCAATTAGGTCAGGGTAAACTAAGGATATTCCATCATCAGCATTTGCAAATTGAGGAGATGATGTGGAGAGCATGTAAATGGACATCGAGAAATTGAAAATGAAGTTGTCATCATCTAGCTCTATGTCAGATTCTATCCAGTATTCTCCTTCACTTGTTTCATACTCACTAGCGAAGTAAGGGACAAAGGGAGTGGCATTAGGGGCAAGGTCAGTAATGGCAAGTGATGGTTCAAGTGATTCTACGTGATGGTCATCAATTTGGTGTGACTAGACAGGTACGTCAGGGCTAGGATGAATGGGAATAGAATATGGTCTAGATTTGGAATCATTTGGTGTTGTATCGATCTTGAACATTTTCCAGAATTGTTCTTCAAATGTAGGCTCACTAGGTTCAAGGAATAATTCATCAAGGCAACAGTCACTTAAGGATCACTAAGAGGAAAATTCCCATTCGTGAGAGTCAGTTTCAGAGGAGGTGTCCTCATTTGTCTCAACACAGTCTGAAGCATACACTAACTCACATGGAAGAACACTAGTACTTGTTTCACCAGATTCCCGTGGACCTAACCCTAAACCAAGATGTTTTGGTCTTTCTAAAACTGATAACGGCTCACGCCTTCCATTCTTATCCTTTCCAAGACCACTTTTTCCATCATAGCCTTTTGCTTTTATCATGTTGTATCCTTTTCCATATATGGTTACTAGCAAGGGAGTCAAGTCCTATGGTTGTTTATAAATCCATGATGGTATATCATATGTGTCCTCTTGACTCATTTCACCCCACTTAATGAAAATTGTATTTGGAGGAACCTTAAAAATTTATTTTGCTTTTATTCTAAAGTAGGGTTTGCCATAGACCTGGGGAGACTTGGGAATCTTTGTTATGCAATAGGTCATATTCAGCTTGTACTCTCCACATCCTTGGTCCTGGATTTGGAAGCTTGGGTCGACGCTTGGGGTGATAAATGGAGTGGTCATGGTGGCCGAAGAAGCAGAAGTGGATGTGGTGGATGAAGAAATGGAAGACTTCACGAGTGCTGATGGGTTAATGAATTTGGAAGACAAGGATGTTGAAGCTTCCCTATTGATAGTCACTTGACGCTTTGGTACACCGTGTAAGTTGGTACAATATTGGAATGGATCAAGGTCTCCATATATAGTAATCTCAGTGCCTTCAAATGGAAACTTCAAACATTGGTGGTATGTGGAAGGGACGGTCTTTAGCACGTGGATCCAAGGTCGACCAAGTAAAATGTTGTATGGAAGGTCCAAATTTAGAACTTGACAAGTGGTGTCGACAATGACTAGCCCAATCCAAATTGGGAGTGTAATTATGCCCCGAGAGGAACGTTCTTCATCATCATATGCCTTGATAACAATGCTTCTTGTGGCATCTACGCAAGCATCAAAAAAGCCTAGTGCCTTGACCAATTTTAAGGAACATATATTCAGTCTGGCTTCGCCATCTACTAAGACTCGTATGACCTTATGTTTATGAACAAGAACTTCGATATGAAGGGCAACATTATGGTTGGATTTGGATGACAAATAGTCTTGGTCAGAAAAGGTGATATGGTGGGGAGTCATGAGATATCCTACCATGGCTTCGAATTGGCTGACATCAATATCTTGGGCAACAAAGGATTCTTGCAATGTTTAGTCTAGGATGGCCTTATGGGTAGGTGAGATGTGTAAAAACTCAAGGATAGAAATTTGTGTGGGTGTTTTTCCAAGATGGTTAATAAGATTAAAGTTTCCTTTAGGTTGGGACTACTTGTTTTGTGGATGCGATTGTGACTGCAAAGCAGACGGGCCAACTATTGTTACCTTTGGTTGTCTAGGGGGAGGAGGGCCAACTATGGTGACATTTTTGCCACGGGTGGTGACATTGCATTCAGGGGCCTTTCTGACGGTGACTGTGTAGACATGTTCATCAGTTCTAATGTGATGTACGATATGTCCTCTAGAATAGTCATATCCAATATGGACATGGTTGGCTCAACTATTGTTATTCGTATTTGACGTAGAAGGACTTCCAAAACCATGATCTTGCAGTGGGTTTTTGTGTATTGTATGATCCACATTAGAAGAAAACTGTTGTCCACCAACTTCAATGATACACTTTTCAATAAGGTCTTGTACCAATTTTTTCAATTGTCTACAAGAAGAGTTTTTGTGTCCTTTTGTTCGGTGATAGTCACAAAATGCATTATCATCCCACCAAGATGGTTTAAACTACCCCGAGTCCTATGGTTTGGGGTCCTCAAGTGTGATGACACCATTCTGAAGGCATTTCCTGAGAACTTATTCAATAGACTCACCTAAGGGAGTGCATGTACATCCTCTAGGGAATTGTTTGGGTTGCCTAGGCTGCCTTTGAATTTGATTGTTTTGATTGCCTTGGTTATTCTGATTTGTCTAGACAACATTAGCTACATAGGTTTGTGTCATCATCTGTGTGTTTTGTGGTTGTGTCCCTTTTAGAGTAATCATAGGACCCATAGCGTTGGCAGCCTTAGCATCGACTACACCATCATTGGTGACATGTTTGTTCTTAACCCATAATTTATTTTTGTTAGCAGAAGGAGGGTTTGTGTTTGTGTTTTTAGGACTATATTTTAGTCTTCCTTCAGCAATGAGGGCTTGTTCAACTTGGACACCTAGTTCAACTAGGTCTAAAAAGTTGTGCAACAATGAACACACAAGCTGTTTTTCAGTGTGCCTAATAACGTTTGTACGAACATGTCAACGTTTTCCTTTTCAGGTATGTCTATATGAGAGTGACTCACTAGGCCGAGCTCCATTTTTGAAAGAATGGTAAAAAGGTTTCACCCGAATCTTCTTGTGTGAATTGGCATAAGTTGGTAATGGAGGTGTCTATGTCAATGTTGGAAGTGTAATTTTTCACAAATTTTGCAGCAAGTTCTTTCCATGACTGTATTCTGGGTTGCAATGTATAGAACCATTCTAAGGCTGGTCCTGCGAGGCTTTTAGGAAATAGTCACATTAGATATGTGTGCTCATGTGCAATATCCACACAACTTGTTATGAACTCTCTGATGTGGTCAAGTGAATTTGTTTTACCCTTGTATTTGTTGAAGTTTGGAGCCGCATAACCATGTGGAAATGGTTAGAGATAAAACATCTATTTTGACATTATCCGCTCTTACCCCAGCAGGTGCCTAATAGGATCATTAGTTGTTTCCCCAGTATGGTAATTTACGATTAGGTGTTTGCTAATATTTCCAGTTGTGAGTGGGAATTTGTTGTTGAGTATGAATCTGGGATGAGTATGTGGAAATATGTGACCCAGCCATGTTTTTTTGCATTTGAGGTATTTGAAATCCCTGACTCATTTGATTTCCAAAGTTACACATTTTTTGCATCATTTCAGTTCCTTGTCCTTGTTGAAAGAATTGTCCATGTAGCATGTTGGTGTTTATTCCTTGGAGGTATCCATATGGTATGTGGATATTTTGTCCTTGTCCATGTGAGATATTCATATTTTGTCCTTGCCCATGTGGGATGCTCATATTTTGTCCTTGTCCATGTGGGATGTTCATATTTTGTCCTTGTCCATGTGGGATGTTCATTTGTGATGATGTGTTAATGTTGTGTTGAGGGACTTGAATAAAAATGTGTCATGGGTTTCTTATAGAGGGATTAATGAGGTTCCACTATAAGGATGTAATGAAGACGCCCCCATTATCATTGATGGAGAGCCAAACATAGGATTTGAGGAGGTGGTGGCAAATGGATACGTGGGTTTCCCATGGTTTTGTTGAAGATGTGAATTTGGGCTTGGGCATGCCGAAGGGTAGCTTCGAACAGAGGAGCCAGTGTAAAATGAGCATGACTCACTTAAATGAGGGATTCCCTCATCTAAATCTGTATTAGGTTGAAAAGAGTGTTTTTGATTATAGTGCACCTAATTCGCAGTGTGGGACTGGCTGGGAGGAGCTCATTGTTGTTGGGGAATGTTTCTGTGTGGGGACCATGTTTTGTCATATTATTCGGGAGGGGAGACAGGTTGCATTAATATCAAATCCTTTTGGCCTTCTTAGGCATGAAACATGATTTAAACAGGAATCGTTCAGACCAGGTACTTCCTATATTTTCAGGTTGATTCGTACTTTCGGATTTTAAGGTAAATCATTTAGTCTCTTTGTATAGATCATTCCAAAAGTCGTTTGAGAGTGCAATAATTCATGGAAGATTGTGCATTCAAATTATAGCTGGTTCTAATCGTCATTAGAAAATTGAGTGGTGATGTTGGTGGCGGACATTAGAGATGCTTGTCAAAGTGCCGTTTCTTTGTTTGGAGTGTACGTTTCACATCAAGGAATTTCTCAAATGAAGATGATGACAATGCAAGTGACTCTAGTCTATGTTTTTTGTCTTTTTGTGTGATAAAGGTTGATGATGCAACGAGATGATAATGTTTTCCTAAGGAGATGTATAATGCTGAAAAGCTAAAGTGACGATTATGATTAGGATGATGATGATGACAAGGTGAAAAATAAGGACTAAGATGATTATGTTCACTAAAGAGGCAACTAGTGCAAAGTATAGGTTCAAAATGATGACCAGGATGAATGATATTTTTGTATTTTTGGGAATAAAGTATGGAAGGTATAAACTAGAATGCAATTTGGAGAAAGGGGTACCTAAGCACTCTAAGCTTAATCTTTTTTTTTTTTTTTGGTTACCAAAGGACTTGTTGAAAATGACAAAGTGATAAGTTCAAGATGACTAGTGAGTTTTCCTAACTAGACTGTTGAGTTGGAAATTCTCACAAAAGGGACAATGACTGAAAATAGGAATGATGACTAAGTCCAAGATAACCTAGTTTCGAAAGCAATGATTTTGCAAATTGTGATGAGGTTAACCTAATCCAAAGTATGCAAAAATGAAAACCTAGGGTCAAGCTAATGCCAAAAATTATGATTATGAACCCTAATGGATGAAATCAAAAATTTGAAAGTTTCATCCTAGGGTAAAAAATGCAAACTAATGGTTGAATGATAAAAAATTTGAGCAATTTTAAGGTTGGTTTCTAATAGAATCCTCTTGGAAAAAGTGTTTGACAGCAGGCTGAGACTATTTTTTGATGTTTTGTTGAAAAGTTTGAGTTGTTTGAGGTCGACTATTTGTGTCTAGATTTGTGAATGTTGTGTATATTGTTTGAAAATTCAGAAAACACTTGACAAGCACGATGTTTTAGTGTAAACAAACACACGTAAGACAAGCACAATCCTAATAGGCCAAGGGTTTGTATACTTGGTATAGCCCACCAATATACCCCAGATTGGTGTTGAACACCTCTCCTTCTCGAGAGTGGATAGCTTAGAAGTTTGGTGGCACTAGCTCCCCTCCACGACACTCACTTCTACGGGCACACCAACTTCAGATTCTTGGGTAGTCACTTCCCAAGAACTGCTATCTCTACTCAAGGGAGTCACTAGTGAGTATCGTCAGGCATGATATTATACCCTGCACTATACCAAGCAATGGCTGAAAATGGTTGGCTTCTAAAACAATAGGTGTCTAGTAAGGGAATTTGTTCGAGTGGCCACACATGGGGGAAAAGATTAATCACCAATTACGTGGCACTCCAGCCTAAAGAGGTTATGCTCAACAGGGTTTATGGGAGTACTACTCCATTCGTGTGACACATCCGCACTTGTGGTACTTGAACTTTATTCAAGCACCCATTTTATATCCCAACTGGAAGTGGCTTGGCTTTAGCCTATTACCGGTTGGGTCGTCCCTTAAGGTGAGTACTTTTCCCCTTAAGACAGACCCATTTCTAGAAATAATAATTATTTCTCTTACACCCACGATCGCTCGAAAGTGCAAGGGGAGAGGATACTTCGATTATTAAGTCGTGAGGGTGACAAAATAAGGTGAGTCTATTTTTTTGATCACCTAGTTTTCACAAGGTGAGAGCTTAATCACCTACCACCTTCAAGCAGAGTCAAACATAATCAAGCACATGTTCATTTTAATGCACCAATGGAAGTGTTTTCTAAACTAGAAATTGCAAACACATTGTTTAAGAAATGATTCTTTGACTAACAGAGTTGCAAAACCACAAGTTAGTAGTTTCATAAATGTCTTGGACCAACGAGAAAGCTGCAAAAAACTAAGTTAAAACAAAAGATTAAAAACCAAACTAAAAGTCAGTAGATAACTAAACTAGAAAATGAATAGACTAAACTAAACTAAGAAAAAGAAAATCAAAGAAAACTAAAAACTAAGAGCTCAATTTTTGTGTTGCTCCAAAAGAAGCAATTTTTGGGAGCCCCACTCCAAAGCCACACGCTACAAACAAAAGATTAGTAAACCAAAAAAAAATTGAATGAAAACAACAAACTAAAATAGTGATAACTTTCTCAAAACTAAATAAAATTTTAAACCATAGATATCTATGGAAAGCCACAACATAGACCTTCAAAACCCAAAAAAAGTTTTGCAAAATTATGCACAACAAAAGTATTATAAACAAAAGAAAATTCGGGTTTTAACAACTAAATTTTAAAAAGTTGTGATCACTAAAACAACCATAACTTTCTCAAATATTAACGAAATTTTAAACCATTTGAAGTTCCAGAAAGCTAATAATGAGGCCTAAAAAACCCAGATAATCATTTTAAAATATTTTATGCGCCCATTTTTCTGTGATCAAAAGAAGATGACAGGATTTCGTATGAATTCTTGGCTGTAACCTGCAAAACAACAAGAATAAATAAAAAAACATAAATTTCTCTACAAAATTACAGGTTCACCAATGTGAAATGGGGTTAGAAATAAAATAGCATAGACAAAGTGATAGCCAACACTACTAAGCTATTAAATCACATCAACAAGAGAATACAAACAAAATGGAGATATTAAAATGAAAGCAAACAAAATAAAACACTCCCCATATTGTAGTTGATTCCTTTTTTTGCTCTCCTTCTTCTTGTTATGCAACTTTTCCCTTAGATTTGTTGAAATATTTGTGCAAAACCTGCAAATGGTAGCAAGAAAGTTTGAGACAATTAGTTGTTAAAATGAAAATGGAGAAGGAAGGTTGTTTTTATAGACAATCTTTCGAATGGACGGCTGAGATTAATCTTCTAGAAAGATTCCAAGATCAATGGATGAAAATGCATGAAAGGGACGTTACGAAATAGATGGTTGAGATTAAGTCTCAGAAAATATGTCAAGATCAACGGTCCAGAATTGATGCACCAAAAATATGCCATGCATGGAAAAGCTATGACGCTGACGGCTATGACGCCTGATAGCTATGACAGACATGCAAGACATGCAAGCTATGACGGAAATGAATGTTATGACAAGGGATTATGACAAAACATCTTTGACCAGGTAGTGCATAAATAATTTATTTTAAATTATTTATTAAAAAATAGAGAGAGTGGAGGAAATGGATAAGTGGAAAATAAATAAATTATTCAAATTATTTATTTGGAGAAAATGAAAAGAGGAGCATTGATGAAAATTAGACCTTAAATAATTAATTTAGATTAATTATTTAATAGGGGAGGTGGCATGGTATAGTTAAATAATTTTAATAATTATTTAACTATAGAAGAATTAAAAGGCCATGAATAGATAAATAATTAATGGTAATTATTTAACTATAGATGAAAGGTGACAAAATAATTAAATAAATAATAATTTTTTAACTATTGAAGAAGAGGGAGAAATTAGTGACGCAATTAGTTTATTTAATCAATCAAGATAGAATAAAGATTACAAAGTGAATTAATTAAATAATTATTAAAAATTATTTAATTAATAGAGGAATATGATCAAACATAATTGAATAACTAAAATTATTCAATTATCGAAGGATGAGGATGAAGAAAAATGACACTTGCAGGCTTAGGACATTTTTCATTGTCTACATACACAAATTAATACAAAGTATATGCATGAATACAAGGTATACACATGAAAACACGTAAGTCACAAAGTATATATTGGAACACACATAAGTCACAAAGTATACATGTAAATTGTAAAGTATACACTTGAATACACGTAACTAATATTTATTGAACCATGAATTTAGAATGCAAATATGGACACCATCGATAAAAAATATTTGTATTAACCAAATAGCCATGTAGGAATACATCAATATATGTTGATAAAAGTATGAAATATATGTGCAAAATAGCCATATAGGCTTACGAGAATGACATATAGGCATACAATGTCAAATATATCTAATACAAAATATGTACAAAATTGCTATGTAGTCATACAACAAAGGGCTCTGGAATCAAAATTCATTGCTCTCCATGCTCTAGAAATAAATTATTTCCCTTTGCTTGTCGATCAGATGGCGATAGGTCTGTCACTCGTTTGTGTTGTGCTCTATGAGTGCTCTTGATACTCCTCCTAGTGTTTAGTTCATGGTGAAGTTTTAACTATTACAATTAGAAGTAAAGACATGAATATATAGAAATTATATTATAAAAAATGATATATTTAACAAAATAATCACTTATCACTATCTCATGATCTCTCTCCATGAGAGAAATATTCGCACTCCCATACTTAGGCATGCTCAAGCCCTGTATACACCATCCAAATAGAAATTAAACTATGAATCAATAATGGTTTGGTTTTCACTAACTAACAGCTCTATAAAAATGAATGTAAGAATTGGAAATTTACTAATTTCCTCATACCTCCAGCAGCCGGTAGAGGGATTGTATGGGATGAAACACCGTAATCATTTTTCCGTCATTTCGGAGATGTTTTGGCTTGTAACATCCTAAGAATTAAAAAAATTATTCAATCACAAAACTGTAATAGAGATCCATGTCGCGACCTAATGTAGGATAAACCGACCAGAAATTTACGTTATATTAAACTATATATTTATGATTATCATTCTTACTATTTACCCTATCCATATCTTGTTTGAAAGGATTTGTTTTTAGGCCTTTACCCATAGCAGCAAGCCGATAAACCATTTGATTAAATGCTTTCGTAGACATGTATGATAACTATGGTGGCATAGAAGCGTTGAACTATTTGAAAAAATTCCTCAAAGAAATGGGGTCTCATGGTGATGGGAATGCCATTACAAACAAATGCACATCATGGCATTCCCATCACACCATGAGACCATTTCTTTGGAAATTTTTAAACTATTACTTCTCTGCTTACTGGCCAATAACATTAGATACTCCAAAGCATCCATAGTTTGTTGGAAAGCACCCATTTTAGACTTTTAGCCATAGCTACAAGGAAGTGAGTAGTTTGATAAAATACCTTGGTACACATGTATGGAAAATGTGTTATTATAGAAAAGGTGGCGAGTTGTTTGAAGAAATGCCTCGAAGAAATGTGGTCTCATGGTGGTGGAATGGAATTCCACCACCATGAGAGCACATTTCTTGAAGGAATTTTTTCAAACTACTAACTGCCTTGTCTATGCTATTGCTTACTATTATGCTTTGATAGATTTTTCCAAGCATCCATAGTTTGTCGTGCAGATGCACCTTTGCAAGCACATGCCTCCATGAGGAAAATTTAGGAGTTTGAATTGGTTAAGGTGTTTTGATGATGTAATAAGGCTTAAATAGCCATTTTGGAGGTTGTAATAGTCTTAGTTAGTTAATTTAGGCATAAAGTGAAAAATATTGGCAAAGTTGTCAATTTCAAATGTTATAAAAATGAAAAAAAGGTGTAAAGGCATGGAATGCCAAGGGTCAAAGTAGTTGTAGAGATTATTGAGTCATTGTAGGAAGTTGGAAAGGTTGGAAAATGTTTAAAAATGATATGATCCATTAATGTAAGTTGTTGTTGGAGAGATTGAAGGAGAAAACTAATAAAATATCATTGATCCAAAGTAGTTAGTATTAAGTTTTTGATATGTCAAAGTAGGCCATGATGGGTACTTGATTTGGGGATTTTTTGATAAGGTTGTTTAAGAAAATTGAAAGTTTTGATAGGAAAAGTGGGTTGGCTGACCTAGTAGGAAGACTAGGTAAAAGTTTGAAAACAAAGAAAAAATTGAGTTTTTGAGTTGCAAAGTGGATTGAATCCTTTTGAATGATGAAGTTAAGTTATTTGACTACCCTGTATTGTATTAGTTTGTTGCAAAGAGCCTTTTTTAAGCTTTTAGCCATAGTAGTGAGGAAAGGAACTGTTTGATAAAATGCTTTGGTAGACATGTATGGAAAATGTGGTAGCATAGAAAAGGCCATGAGTTGTTTGAAAAAGTGCCTCAAAGAAATTGGATCTCATGGTGATGGAAATCACCATGAGACCACATTTCTTTGAGGCATTTTTTCGAAAAACTCATTGCCTTGTCTATGCTATTGCTTACTATTATTGTTTCATATATTCCTTCCAAGCATCCATAGCATAGACAAAGAAGTGTACTAATTCTAAAGATTCCGAGCAGTAAAAAGTGGTCTCATGGAATGCCATGACAAGCAAATGTAATTGGAAGCTGCTCCTAGACTTATTACTTATGCTATGTGAAGTAATTACATCATTGCTTATGTTGGCTTTCTAAAAAACTATGTTGTAGTTGAAATTTTGTCATCTATCAACATCTAGTTATTAGTTATGGAATGCAAAGTAATGATTTGAGTTTGAATGATGTGCAATGCAACATAATCAATGATATTAATATAAACTACACAAATCTATTAAGTACAATTCATTAGTTAAACTCTTTATTCTATTACCTGTGTGTAGGTTTGAGTAAATCCACTAGCATTGGGAGGTGTTCCCTCGAAACCTCCAATATTAGCCTATTCAACATCCAAAATAACATATTAAAATACCATTCGTAAAACAATGCTATTAACATATAATAAATTTATAATTGTTTACTAGTTACATACCCCACCGATAGGTATACTGCAGAAATAAGTAGGTAGAGGGCCAGTGTATCTAGTCTCAACACTGCGACCCTACAATTTTATTAAAATCATAAAACTAAATTAGTTAATCTTGCATTTCAAAATCAAAATTTAATAAATTAAATTCAATGAACATGCTAACTTTTACTTGACTATCAATGCCATATGCCTCATACAAAATGTTAGTTTCCCTCCCCAGCTCCATAGCTATAGACAGATCCTACGTAGTAGCCTCCTGAGTGCCAGTGGGGTCATATGAACAAGTCACCCCGCCAGATTGGAACACATGGGTTCAAAGGCTACCACTCGAAGACTCCCCTGGATGGCGCTGTAGAATAGGGCTAGTATGATGGATGGCACTCTAGGTCAAAGTGTTTGATCATCTACAATGTCTCTATGTTAAAACTCTCCTTCACGATGGAAGGCATAACAACATGCTCATGAGCTGGCCTAGCGAGAGATCGTCTCCCTTTCCACGTAGGATTTGGTTGTGCACAGGGTCTATCCTGAGCCGACCCCCCACCTTTCCCCTAGAAGTTCCTCATATCAAAATAATTTAGGATTTTGTTCAATATGAACTCACTATATAGTTTCCTAAGGAAATACTATGGGACTTCACAATTGTTGCACGGTGGGTAATCAAAGACCATGTACCACCTATCATAAAATAGTTCCTAATCTATTGGTGGTGGCACCAATGAATAAGAAACCTCTTTACATTGAGGGTAAGATTTTGATTTATGCGTGGGTTAGCAAATAATGAAAAAAACTCACCTTTTGTAATTTTTAAATCCTTTACATCTTTATATGATAGTTTATCCACATAATAAGCCCTAGCCACCTGCCTCCTATCTTTCCATCCAATTATTTGTTTGCTAATTGAATCTACATTTTTTAACATATCTTTCAATGAATTTGTTAGGGTCACTCTTTCTGTGGTTGAACCATTTGGATCACTCAACCTACTGATTAAATCCTCAATTTTCTTTTTGTTGTTCTCAATTTCACTCATTAAATTTTGTTGAGTTCTAAGAGGGTGTTGAGTGATTGGTGGAGGAGGTTGTTGTTGTGGTTGATTTTGTTCTTGAGGATTTGGTTGCTCTTCTTGTTGAGGATTTTGAGGGTTTGTAGGCTGATATGCATCTCCTACAAATTCAAATATATATATATATCAAATACAACCTAAAACTAACAAATTCAAAACAAAAAGAAAACAATCCTTACCTCTCACACCTCCTCCTTGTCGTGGCGTCATCCTTTCAAAGAAATACCAACCATTGGTGAATATTTTTGCACAATACCTCCTAGAATGCGAGCACAAAAATTGGGGGTTTTGGCCACAGGAACAACAAAAAATACAGTTGAAATGAAGAATGAATGAGTTTCACTTTTTTTTTCTTTTAACATGTCATAATGTGAGCACGTTATAACGCACTCACATTATAACGTCCTCACATTATAACACGCTCACATTATGGGCTCATTGTGGCCGAGCCTTAGGCTCAACCCACCAAGCCATAACGTGAGCGCATTATAATGCGCTTGTGTTATGAATTTTCAAAACTTTTTTTTGAAAGTGGCCACAAATTGGCTACCCATCTCCATGCATCTGCCCATCTGACAACCTATCAGGTAGAAAAGTGTAGATCAGGACCCACAGAGTTGACCCTTGACTTTTCAAAAATTTACAGTTGGACTAATTCACCATCTATGGTGAATGAGTCCCACTATCAAGCTGGAAAAAGTGTTTCTGAAGTTTTCTATTCCTGGTATCCTGAAACCTGTTCCAGTAGTTTTCACCCAAAATAGTTCTAATTCACTAATATAGTAAACTCTTCAACATTCCAGAATCTCTTCACATTAGCTTTCAGCCTCCAGGTGCACCTCATTCAATTTCATTAAGTTCTATTATTGTTTTTTTATGTTTTTAGTTCTTTGTGCATATCACATCGTGTTTTCAGACACTTTGCATTTCTTATTTTTCATACCAAATCAATCTATTTAATCAATCCTTTGCATTTATATCATCTCATCTAGCCATATTTCATCCATATTACATTAATATTGAGTTTGAACATAGCCGATTTTTACTCTATTCCTTTCCTTTTAGGTGAAAAACCATAGAAGAGAAAAAGAACATTAGGGTACCAAAAACCCATGTTTACATTTTGGTGAACCTGTATTTAGAACATCTTACTTCTAATTTCAAGTGCATTCAAATCCTAGGAATAACTTGCATCAACATTGCATTAGGTTTTGCATTGTTTAATTTGCATCCTAGGGTGTTAAAAATTGCATTAGCGAAAATCTCGTATAGCTTGCATTATTGCACTTCATTTCATTAAAAAATAGTAAAAATTTTCATTTTCACTTTACATCTACACATACAGCATAGAAAGCATCAAAATCAATAATTTTTTTTTGAAAATTCTCAAAAAAATCCCTATTGGGACTAATTCGCCACCTTGGGTGACTTAGTCCCTTTTCAACTCTAAAACAGCCTTTTACAGAACTAAAGACCCTATTTTTAAGCTTTTGTTTGGTGCCATTGTTGGATCTCAGTTGTGATCATATGGTTTGTCCTTGATGAAAAAATCCCTTTCAGTTGATTCTACTTGTTGACAGTTTCAGTTTGGTTTCTTATGCTTTATTATGGCACTTCTTTGATGTCTCTTGGCTATTACAGAAAGTTATTTGTTATGATTCAAATTCATGGTGATGAGATCTCTAGTTCATGTTGTGAATGCTATTTCTTTGTCTGATAGAGTTGGATAGGTGGTCTCTTTGTCAGGATGGTTCTCCTTGCATACCACTGGTGTATTTCACATGATTACAAGCCATTTGTTTACATTCTTTGAACTCACATTAATTGAAG
>VDFB02318338.1:90975-129314 GCA_007258455.2 Sequoia sempervirens | reverse complement strand
GACAACTAGCGATGGTAATACAAGAAGTTTCGATAATAATTGGAGGTTCAAAAATACGATTCCAATCTGGGTGATTCGATACATTGTTGGGCCGCTCATACAAGTTTTGGTTGGTGTCGAATATCATCCAGTTTGGTGTATCACTAACTGCCTTTGCCTTTGCACATGGATTGCTTTATTGAATGACATCGTCCAGACCAGTAACAGCTTGTGCAAGAAGGAACGACATCTTGAAGACACAATATAAGGCAAGCCATGGAGTCCAGAGGAGTTACAACTGGCAAAGTTGTGGAAAATTCGATAAGTTGAAAGTCTTAGAATATTTGGTGTCATTGGCTATATGTAGAGATGGATGAAATGGAGATAATCAAGCATGTTGCAAACTGAATCTTTCTAGACCAGAATTAATAGGCATGTATGTCTGAGTCTCTCATCCTGTGAAATTCTGAGTGTATGTTTGACTTCTATTATATTCATTATCTCAGTTATTAATTAGTGTAAATTTGAGCATGATGAATACTCTCTCAGTCATTTACTGTTGAATATAAAATCAATTGGGGGCAAGTTGTGTTGGTCTACTGTTATGCCATTTGAATCTATCATTCCATATTATTACAATTATATTCATTGCCGAGTATTCTGGAGTAGTTGCAAGCTATCTGACTAAGGATGAATTTATTTACATCTGAGATTTCATGAGGAGGAATTTGGATATATTCAGTATTTGTCATTGCTGTTCGCAAACTTCTATAAACCTCATACAACTGCATACAAACCATTTGACAAAATGACAATTTTTCAAATGGAAAAATCGTAAAAATTATCATCCTATCGAAGAGGGGATCTTACAAGGTAGCCCACTGAACTCATTGCTCACTACGGGGCTTTACTATAAATAGTAAGGTTGGCCTCTATCATCCAACTGACTTACTATAAATAGTAAGTGTATACAAATGAAGCTAGAAACCTCTGAATAAGCCAAGGATTTGGAGATGCCAAACGTTACAAACTGCCAACTAAGATACCAGATATCTCCAAAGCAGGGCCCTCTAATCACCATTATTAGCCTAGAAAGACCCGATGATAGGCTAAACTTCCAACTTTGATGCTCGCTCAAAAAGGGGACATTACATTCTGCCCTCCCCGAAATTGCTTGTCCTCAATCAATCTCAACTAAACCGAAAACACTACTCCACTAGAAGCCCAAGGGAAGAACTATAGAATGACCCACATGTTGCCAAACAACTCTAGCAGCATCAGCATAAGCACATCATGCACACAAGATTTGTGCACTGAAATTAGGTCATGTACATGTGGATCAAAGGTGAAACTGTATGCAAACCGCACAATGTACACGCTGTAATACACATCAACAAACCCTGATTGGAATCCTGATGCACAAGGAGGATCCCATAGCAATTCGTAGAGTGCCCAACAATATATCCATTGAATCCACAGGGTAGGAATCAAACTATGCTCAACAACACCACAAGTAACTACCCCAATGTAGGACAATCTACCAATCATAAAAATAGTGCATAATATCCTTGGATCCCAAACCCAGAATGGAAGTTTGCCATGCATATCATCCTCTCACTTTGTAATGTCCCCTTTTTCATGAGTTTGGTTAGAGGGTCGTTTGGAGGCAATTACTTAGCCAGTTGTTGGTTTCTACTCCTGGATTTACTTGTTTTGAGGGAGTTTCCTAAGGTTTAATATTTGATTTCTATTTTGGGAAACTTTAATGTTATGTTTGCACTTTATATTATAAAGTTACTTGTTAAATATTTGTAAAAGTGCAAATAATATATTATTTTAAAAGATTAATTAAGAAGCTTCTAGAAGGAGGCTGACCTCTCTTGGAAAAAAGTATAAAGCAAGGCTCAGCTAAGCTTCAATCATCCAGGAATTGTTATTTGATTTGAAGAACTTGTTTGGTGAAGGAGCTAGCTAGGGTTTCTGCCATTTCCAGCCATTAGGAATGAAAACTCTCATTGGTTTTGCAATTTTGAGGGTGTGAAATATCATCTGAATTATTGCAGTAGATTGGAGGAGTTACTTCAAACTTCTCATTGGTGCCAAAAATTTGTGGCCAAGGGCCAATTTTGTGATTAGCTCGATTTGGAGTTCTGGAGATAGCTTGCATTTCAGTTGAGGAGAATAAGGGCGCTCCCTTTGGGAGTATTTTGGGTGATATTTTGTAAAGTTTCAATTGCATTTTCAGACCTTCATAACTCGCTGTCATGGAGGTCGATCAGCCTATGTGAGTCTCATGTTTTTGCTCATATTTTTCGATTGAGGAGGCCAATCATTCTGGGTATTGTCGCATT
The DNA here is from genome assembly GCA_007258455.2 of Sequoia sempervirens. Taxonomy (NCBI): domain Eukaryota; kingdom Viridiplantae; phylum Streptophyta; class Pinopsida; order Cupressales; family Cupressaceae; genus Sequoia; species Sequoia sempervirens. The sequence goes on along the minus strand of VDFB02318338.1, from coordinate 126,984 downwards.
CAATTCCTACCGTTGAGACAATTGTTTTAAGGGAAAATTGGAAGGAATTTAGTGCTGCAATTAATTACAGCCGACAGCCTATGCAGCGGCAATGTTCTTGGCTACCTTGTATGAGCATTGTATTGAACAAATCATTTCAATCAAGGAGATATAAGTTGCTGGTTATATATGTTGTTGTCATTGAGCATTTTAATATCATTCATACTCAGCTTATTAGTATGCATGCTAATTGTATGACAAAATGTCACTTGGCTGTAGGTGATTAGTTTGCATATAGAAGTCATATTTGTGCATTGGAAGAGAGTAAAAGAAGTCATATATGCATCTAGATGATAATTTAGACATTGTAGTGTTGAGTGGCAAGCATTTGGAGTCTTCTATTATCATTTCTCAAGCATACCATCAGACTGAAATTCTGTACTACCAAGTTCAGACTTTGCATGTGAATTGTTTGACAATATTCCTTGGGTGCAAAACTTCGTTTTCACATCTATATCAACAAGGGATATTACACACTTCCATTGCACTATTCTGATATCAACTTCACCATGTTGAGAGTGGTGAAGTGACACATTGGGATCCATTCGAACTACAGTGCCGAACCTGTCACCACTTGGATCCCAACAGAACCGCCACTCACATCCATTAGCCATGAAGAGGTAAGAATATCTCAAAGTGTCTGCATTACCTCATCTCTCTTCATCCTTTGCTAACCACCTATAGATGTGATGACCATCCCTCATGGGTGCTAGAAGATGTGCAATTGATCCTCCTAAATTGCCAATATGAAGCGGAACAACACCCCCAAGACTGCAAGACCAATCAATGGGAACACAAATGATGCCAACAAGAACATAGAATGATGGAGAATCATCCCTATGCCGATCTCTAGGTCGAGGAAATGATATAACTCTCTTCCATCACCTCAGAAAGAACTAACCAAGGAATCATGCCTACTGACACCACAACCTCCTTGAAACCATGTCTCCAATGGAAATTTTTGAGACCAAGAAGTAGTGAACTCTGTCAGATACATATGAGCATGATGGAAATCTGATCTCTGATCTTGCAAGCAACCCTTTGCGAGTAACACAGTCCGACACTTGCAGTCTCTAGTTCCATCTTTTGTAGATGGTAACACTTCATCCCACAATGGATGATATGAGTCCCGAGCCAATCCACACCTATGCATCATCAAGTCATCTGTGTGCGGACTAAAGGAGAAATGATGAGCACTCCTAACTATGCAGTCAAGAAAAATGCACCAGCTTGCGTCAATGGTTGACCGTCATAGTCATGGGGAACACACTCATCACTCGAATTAGAAGATGGCTCATGTCTTTGATCTTGAATAGCTAATTGGGTAGGCGCTCTGCCAACTTTCTCTAGGTACCCAATAGCATAATCTCTATCATGAAGCAAATGAAGGTATTTTGATTTTATTTCCTCCAAAGCGCTCCTAATAGACCGCAAACTACGAATAGGAGTACTAGTCGAGATCCCATAACATCTCTCCTTAAACTCTGCTGACCAAAGGAGGTACTTGACATACTTATGTGTGCAATCAAAAAGAGATAAGATTTGATCAATCTTCTCTCTAATGACCTTTAACTGATCCCTCCATCTCTGTGGCTCAATAGGTTGTTGACCCAAATTAGCTGCATGGGATGAAATCTTTGATTTGCTTCCAAGAGAGGGAAACAAATCAACATGAGTACTAAACTCCCCACTAGATGACGCCCTGCATACCTCCTCTGAAAAAGATGGAATAGCGTTGTGATTAGTCACACAACTCCCTGCATAACCTGAAATGGGACTATCCTTAGGAACACCAGATGTAACACATTGTTCCCTGCTAAACACATCCAAAGTACTCATCCCATCTGTGTCACTTGCTATTGTAATTGAAATGGATGTTGTCTCATCCTCATTATGCACATTATCACAATCCGTGGATGTATGCTCATCACCAACTGCTGCCATAGAAATCTGAACTGTATCTGTAGGTGATGAAGGTTGCACCGAGCTCAACTCCATGGTAAGCTCATCAATCCATGACTTAGATTCTTGAAGGGCCATTTGAGTGTTCTTCAACGAGTCAATGGTAACCTCAAGATCATAAGTGAGCTCATCAACCTCCTCCTCTTTCCCTTTTAACGCATCATAACAGATCCCATCCCACTTGAGAAGATAATCTCTATCAGATGGTAACTGTAGGTAATTATTTTTAATTACCCCCAATGCTTCTCTAAGTGCATGAAACTCTGCAAGGGAAAGTCCACTATTACAGTGCTCATCTGTTTCAGGAGTACTCCAATAGTAATTTGCCAACAATTGCCGAGCAACATCAAATTGTTCTAAGGTTGTAGAAATCATGCCTTCGTTCACCTTCAACTGCCCTGCTAAGTGAGGAGACCCCTATGACAAATCATTTCCACACGAATTTTCTTATGTGGAATCAACACTATGATAAGAGGTTGAATGTAATGTCCCTCCCTTAGGCGTTCAGATCTAATGCAGAGGTTGACCTATTACGAGGGTTTCCGAAGGTTAGTAGTATGGATAGGGGACCCATTTCGAGGTTGTGGAACCTTGTCGGGAGCTGTTTGAGCCTTTTAGAGTCGAGTTTAGTTGATTAAGCCAGGGATAAATTGGAAATAATAAAATTGGCTTTAATGGAATAGTGAAAGGTGAATAGTAACAACAAATTAGAAAGTGAATAGTGAAAAGTGCACCCCCATCCTAGAACTTAAGTTGTTTTAAAAAGGGGGCCAAGTTTGCAATGTAAAATTAGACCCTCAATGTTATTTTATGAATTTTTAGGCCAAATAGTAACCCCAAAAAGGATTGACCCCTCTTGGAGATGATAAAAAGGCATTTTTGTCTATTTTGGATTCATTCTTATGACTTCAATTTGAGAGTAGCAGCAGACTTGAGGGTTTGAAGAGCTTGGAGCTTCCAAGAATGCAAACTTCTGGGAGAATTTGGACATTCAGAGGAAAACCCATTTCTCTTGGTGATAGGATTCAACATTATCTAGCTTCATTGTGAAGTTGACAACATTATTACACGCGATGTAATGGTCATCCCATGATCCGGGGAGCAGCAACATATAACAGTGGTGATAACATATATTATAATGAATGCTTATGGTGTCAATCGGGTCTGAGCATATATCTTCCTTGCCATATTGATGTTGTTTTGTATATTTATTTCTATATTTTTATACTATAATAATAATAGTAATATTTGAATTGTTTGATATTTATATTCTTATATCTGATAATTACAAATATGATATTATATTTTGATAATAATATGGAATTGCTAATGTTGCCTTTTATATTTTTCTATATGTATTTCGTTATTTTCTTTATTTGCATTTTAAAGTTTCATATCTTATCATTATAATTTTGGGGACATGATAGTCCTCCCCTCTCAATTCACTTTCCCTCTAGCAAACCCCTTTTTGTGTCATAGATATCCTCTAAGGCAAGAGCTTAAGAAGAAGATTAGGAGTATTAGACATCTATGGATTGTTCTATGAAGGGGTTTTCTATCTTCTTGATAAAGAAACCTTAGGGGTCTGATTACAATTCTTAGTGGGGAGATTTGGTCGGATGATATGTTTCTGGATCTTGAGGGTGTAAGGTTGTCCTCACCACTTAGATTGGGTCCTCCATGAAGCTCCATTTGTTCACTGTCTCTCCTTTTGATTGGATCCCTTTGAGATCCCCTCCCTCGTATCTTGGTTTCTTGCTTGGGTATTCTTTGCTTTCTCCCTTGAGGGTTGCTTCTATCTTGTGGGCTCCGCCTTTACATTTATGATCACGTCCCCAAGGCTCATGGCATGTGAAACATAACCCTTTTCTTTTTAAGTCCTCCATTGCTTTGCACATATGATCACGATCCCATTTTCTATTACAATATGAACATGTCTTTCGTGAATCTTCCCCTCTTGGCCTTTCTTCTTTGTGAGGAGGTTTGGAGGGGGAGGTAAAGTTCCTAGGTTTGTCTCTTGGTACGTTATCTTCAAATTTCATGGCCTTCTGAATAGCTTCATCTAAATGGGTGGGCTCTAATGCACTCACCATACTTTTGACTGACCCCCTTAATCCTTCTATGAACAAATAGGTGAGTCTCTCTTGAGAAATTTTAGGTACCATGACTGCCAGTTTTTGGAACTCGGTGGCGTAGTTCTCTATAGTTTCGTGTTGTCTTACTCGAGTGAGCTCCCTAAAGTACCATTTAGGATGCCTTTGGTCGAATCTTTTGATCAATCTTTGAGTGAAATCATCATAGGTGGTGACTTGTTGATGACCTTGGGTTATGAGGCCGTGGTGCCACCAATCATGGGCCATCCCTGTTAGATGTAACACGATGAACTTGATGGCATTTTCTTCTATCATTGGGCTTAAGGATAGATACGTGTCCAACTTTTGTACCCATGAGCGTGCAGTGCTCTTTACATCTTCGTCAAAATTGGGAAGGGTTAGTTTGCTTATCCTATTTTTGAGATCCTTGTCGGGTTGATTGTTTCTTTCCCTCTCCCTCCTAGGAGCAGTTCTTAATTTGGCCTCACAATAATCTTTAAAGGGGATGGTGCTCCTAATTTCAGGATCTAGTCTATAGTATGCTGCTGCAATCTCATTTACATTATCTACGGGGGGTTCGTTGGTTTCCTTTTCTTCCATGTGTTCTTCCCTAGGCAAGAAAGAAGGTCTTGTGGGTCTAGAGTTTGTGGCTCTTGAGGGTGTAGGATTATTGTTTTTAGAATGGTTAGAGCTTGTTTCCCTTCCATTATTGCTACTCATGTTCTAGATGGCTTGGAGGAGAAGTTGTGAAGTTCTTTCACTCCTCTTGTTTTGGTCCCTAATTGCTTGGGTGGTTTGTTCCATGAATGCCCTCAACTCGTTATTCATGAATGCGTCCATGGTGTTGTTTGTGGTGGTGTTTTTCCTAGAGTTTCTTTTTTGGTATGTTTGCATTGACTATAGTTTTCACAGGATGGCAGAACTTGGCTCTGATACCATTGTAGTGTCCCTTGTCCTGCTTTGCCCTAGAATTTGCTTGTTGATTAGGTTTAGGGTTTCTTCTTTCAAGAGAATGCTTTCTCTAATGAAATAATCCTGGAATGAAAACTGCATTCACCATATTAACAACATTCCACATACACATATCCGTTAGCATTAATATTTAGACATCCCAAAAACATAATCATAAAAGCAATAATGAAGACATAGGAGGAATGGCATGGGTAGATCTGCCCGAAGCTATCCATCTAAGCCCAAGAGCACAAGTGTCTGACTAGGATAACCCACCCCTTGGCCCCGAGTGTAACGACCCGACCCTTCGGTAAATTAAAAATTTTCTTAATTTACATCCTACAAGTAAGTAAACATGTTAATGGTAAATTAAAAATTTCCTTAATTTACATCCTACAAGTAAACATGTTAACATGACATTGCAATAAAATTTTTCCTTTTCTTTATTGATAAAACATGAACAAGTTGTCATATCAATTTACAACAAAGACTCCATTTCAATGTAATAACTTCACAAGTACATGAAACAAGAATACATACCTTAACTATCATAGCTTCAATGAACTTTTGAACAAATAGTAGTAAGAAGGTCCAGGTTTCTTTCCTTTCAAATCTTGGTACATCGGCCGCTTGTTGTGGAGGAGAAACATCACTCGGGCGCTTTTCCGCCAACCACGGACTTATAATGCGGTCCCTCGCACATCCATTATTCAATAGATGGCCCTCCCTTTGTCAAAGAGATTGGTAGGGTATCCGTTAACTGTTACCAACTGAGCATAGTGTTGTGTCCTACACAACTAGATCCTTGCTATTTCACAATCTTGAACTAGTACAAGGATCACAATGAACTGACAGTGTAGTCTCAACTATCTCACAACTAAGTGGACGTCGTATATTTCACTACTTTGTCCAAAGTATTCTCATTCAGTACTTCGAATGAAGATCATCTATCATAAACACTACTTAGGGCCGATTTGACTTAAGGTTATCTTACACTACGCATAGGTTTAGTCCTTCACTGGATTATCTATCATCCTAGACTATCCTACAACATTCTAATCTACTAGAAATGAATCAACATAACAAGTAATTCACATAATCCCTCCTATACTGTAAATCTTTATCCTAGGAGTTTCACAAACTTAGTTGAGTTAACCTAATAACTTAAGCTGTAGATTATTACTTGATTCAATGCTTTCATTTCCGTCCTAGTACTTAGTAACTACTTAAAGCATATTCTCCTTATATGGAGATCATACAAGTAATGCATTCCACACAAATTACCTTTATCCATTTTACTTACTAAGTACAAATAGGTAAGTAATTCATAAGTAACTCATTCTTTCTTTCACACAGAAATATTGCTATGATTGTCTTTCAACCTATGCACAACAGTAAACACAAAGATTCCGTTTTAATTAAATAACCAAGAATTGAGTAAATAGTAGACAAATATGCCATGCCTGTTCTCAAAGCTTTCCTTCAAAGAAGATGTCTTTACACTTTTGGATGACTGGAAAACCCTTCTCAAGTTGCAGACTTCCCTTCTCTGCTTAACTCACAGATGCCTCTTCTCACTCAAATTATAAACACTCAGAAATTGATATCCTCAACTTTCAGAATTGGTGATTGCTTTCAGTAAAAGAAAAACTCTCAGTAATAAGAAAGCTCATAGCAATATGGTTGCTCTCAGGAAATATGAAAACTCAGAAATTATGAAAGAACTCTCAGCAATAGGAATGCACTTCAGAAATTATGAATAAGCTCTTAGGAAATATGAGTAATTTCGAATTCCAAAAAGCAGCAGAGAAGAATGGTCAAGGCGGCTTTATATAGAGTCCCCTGCACAACAAAATCCTCTTCTCCAGGCATGGAAACTGCCAGAACAAAATTTTGAACAATTCCATGATGATATGTGGCAAATTCCTGAGGTGAATCGACCTCTTTCATTGACAGCAAACAAAGAATGATTCAAACTTGCATATGGTGAAATTCTATGAGTCGACAACTCCCAGGCGTCCTCTGATTTAATGCAATTTTCAGAAATCTCTGTTTAATGATTCAACTTGAAGAATAGGTCAAGGTTTCCTGTTTTCCATTGTTCCAAAATTCATGGCAAAGAAGACACATCTCAGCCTGCGTTTTAATCCATGGAGAGTCCAGAAAATGTAGTGCCCCTCTTTCCCGTGTGCGATTTTCTTCCTTCAGCGCAACTTTCATATTTTTATTTCCTTCCAATGTTTTATTATAGTTTTCAATGAAATATTTCCCTCTTACAAAGTTTGGCGTGATTTATCTGATGAATTCAATTTAAATAAAGTGATTGATATTTCCTATTGATTTAAATCGATTTCCCATAGTTAAAATTTCGATATCTCATGAATTGATTTATTCATTGACTTTAATAGTTTGAAAATAAAGTCTTCTTTTAACTTATGAGATATATCGATTCCTTATTTATTTCAAATTAATTAATTTATATATATATATATAAAATTTAATTTGATTTTCCACAATGAGATTTAAAATATTAGGAAATTAGTCAATTTCCAAAGTGGGGATCAATTTAGAAAATAAATTGATTTTCCCAAATTGAGAATTTAAATAAAATATAATTCCATTATTTATTTTATTATATAAATATTATTATAGACTTAAATATATTTAAACATATATATATATATATATATATATATATAAATATTTAAATATTTCGAGTATTTAATATATATGTATATATATATTTTAATATAACTATAATAATATTATATATAATCTTTAATATATAATTACACACACACACACACACACATATATCGTGAGCCAGTCAACATATACCTAATATATAAATATATATACATATATGTAAAGTCATCAGGCAATATATAATATTATTAATATCCACATTTATAGGTTGTGCGCGTATATTCATGTATATATCAGTGTATACCTCTATGTACATGTATATGTAAGTATACCACATTGATGCATCTGTATGAGCACATCCATTTGCCAGCATACGCTTGTACCAATGTGTATATACGCATGAATACGTGTATATACAATATACATGCATATATGTTCACTTCCGTTTCACATACAACCATTTACGTTACCATCATAATGATCGTAATATCACAAACATATACATAGATAAAGATCACTTATATATGCATACAAAAGTAGACAAAACTCCTAATGCCAACATACAAGCCTACGAATGACTTACCTATAACTTCAAACAAACTGACTTAGCTTACTTAGACTAAAGGACGTGTGTGTATGCTCAGATGGTTCACATTATTGCTTACCCGGCCAAGCTCCTCTCCCAAGTGATATTTCTCCTCTGTCGAGTGATATTTCTCCTTTGCCTAGAGGAATGGTCCTCATACCTGTATACAATGACATGACAACAGGAGTCATATGTTCACAATGAAGTAGTATACATGAAACATCTAAAAAGTTAGATTATTCACAAATCAATAACCTTCTATTCTCCTTTATGCAGCATTTCACCAAGAATAAGATCAAATGAAACAACATTCATATTAAAAACAAGGTACAAGCATCATTAATTCACCTCCAGAATTCACATTTCATTCACATTTACTCTATCTAGTAATGGTAAATAGTATTGTCACAATTTGGGATGTAACATCGAGTGGCATGAACGTCCAAACCAAGACAATTCCACCCTCTAAGTGGCATGCTTAGTGGAAACACTTGTACCTGCTTTCTCTAACCGTGTCATCACTTCAGAAGACACTTAACCTACTAGGGGGAAGCCATTGGAGCTTATAAGTGGTTCCGGGCCTACCACCCCTCCATGGCCGCGACGGATCTTGAGTGGGACCCCCACCCCTCCATGGCTCACCCATGTGTTGGGACTGGCCGGAACCTTAAGTGGAATTTCGACCCCTCCATGGCCCATCCTTGCCTTGGGTTCTAGGGGTGGATCTTAAGTGGGGTTTTTTGGCACCGCTTTTCTTAGGCCCTTCCTCCCTAGTAGGGTCGCAAACACTCATGAAGACAATCTTTTAAGCAGTCAGATACATTTGCGTTTACTATTGATTGTTATCAAATCATTTCATAGTCCAATTATACTCATGACAATACTAAAGAAATCATAATCATTTCATAGAACAATTATAATCATAATAATATTAAAGAAAACATTGTACCAATAGTAAGGTTAGCAACATCCATTGCACATATGCAATTCTAAATTAATGAGAAGCAATATATATCTGCCTGGGAACAATCCTATCAACATTTCTTTTCTAGTGATATGTGAATAGCATCAAGATCCTATCTTTGCTAAACAGACAATGCTTTTCCAATGCAGAAATCAGGATTTGCTATTTCAAAAAGTGCAGCAATATTAATGACCAGATAGGACTTGCATACTCAGGTGCCTACTTAGCCGTTAGAGACATGTCAGGAATCAGATATAGACAGAAGCAATCAGGTCGGGTTATGATGTGAATGTATTGTACATATAAAATCGGATGCAAAGTCTAAAGTTACTGCATCAATTAGTACAGCATCTTATTGCTTATTTATTCTTCTATTCTGATATTTGAATATGCTGGATATTAGTGCCAAGTAATTTCATTATCTGTGTCACTGTATTTTCCATGCTTTCTGTTTCCTATTCCCTTGTTCTTGTTCCTACAATGATCCCCGATTTGACCTTGGCGTTCTCTATTTCTACGTATAAGGAGGATGTGTCTTTTTTGTTAAGTCGTGTCCCTATGAAAAGAGACACCTCCTCAAGCCGTCGATGAAGGGGTGCATCTTCAGCTTCTAATGAAATCGATAGGTGTAATGTTTGATTGATTAGCAATATGTGTTATGTATATATCTTTGTAAGTAGCATATATAATATAATATGCAATATGTAAAATATATAAAATATATTATCTCTTTTAGTGGATTTGACTATGGTCTACATCAGTCCCAAATTGGCCCATGAAGATATTGAAGGCAGTGACAACTCCAAAATCGATTATTTGAATATACGGGCCTGGCAAGCATTCGGTAGAGAACAAGGACGTAAGATAGCGGTGATATTGAATACCAGGCCTGATAGATTTGCCCAATTACCTTTTAAATCTCCAATACACACGATGTATTGGTCATCCCATGATCCGGGGAGCAGCAACATATAACAGTGGTGATAACGTTTATTATAATGAATGCTTATGGTATCAATTGGGTCTGAGCATATATCTTCCTTGCCATACTGATATTATTTTGTATATTTATTCCTATATTTTTATACTATAATAATAATAGTAATATTTGAATTGTTTGATATTTATATTCTTATATCTGATAATTACAAATATGATATTATCTTTTGATAATAATATGGAATTGCTAATGTTGCCTTTTATATTTTTCTATATGTATTTTGTTATTTTCTTTATTTGCATTTTAAAGTTTCATATCTTATCATTATAATTTCGGGGACATGACAGTATTACTTATAACACCCATCAACATTCATCAAGGTGCATATATAGGTATAAGTGAAGGTTCTTTCTAGGTAAAAACCAAGTCAAATGCCACTTTGTAATGTCCCCTTTTGATCTGTAGCTTTGAGTGTGTAGTTAGGATTGTAGTTAGTTTCAGTTGGGGTCAGTTAAAGAAGGGTATAAGTTAGATGAACAGTTTGAGTTAGGAATAGCTAAATAAGGGAATGAAAATATAATTATCAGTTTGGGATTCCCATTGATTGAGGGATGAACTTGCCAGTAAACTGTCATTGATCGAGGGAGGAACTTGTTAGTCATTTGTCAACAATTGTGGATTGGATGGCCTATAATTATAATTATCAGTTTGTGATTCCCATTTATTGAGGAAACATAGAGTATATAGGCTGCACTGGGAGAAAAGGAAAAAATTAGTCAAAAATAAAACAAAATTCAACTTACATTCGCAGGAGTGAGACGTTGCTTTCAACAGTTTTGGTGCTTGGAGACAAAAATGTACAGGTGTCTTAATCTGAATAGCTTTGGGACTAATACCCTCTAGGAGCTGTTTGTGGTAGATAGTATCAGCAAGACAATGTAGAGCATCCTCAGGGTCATCAAAGTGTTCAGACTTGCATGCTGTAGCCCATCATCAGAATAATTAGAGGCATACTGGTGTACTTGGTAAGTTGTATCAGTCTGATGAATTTAAATGAGTGTATTTAAAAAAAGATAAAATAAAATAATTATTGTTAGCAAATTTTTGGGTATCATATTGGTAGATTTCAATTTGAATGAATGTCTTTGAAGTTGAATCAGACTAGTAGAGGTTGTTTTATGTGTGCATTTAGTTGAGATTATTACAATGGCATTAGAGCTCAGCCTTAAGTAGCCTATGGAAGGTATAAATAAAATAAAAATAAAATAATATCAGATATCAGTACTGCATGTTAGTGAGTGATAGAAAAATCAGATATTAACTTAGGGAACAAAAGAAACAAAAAATGTTGTACAAAGTTAAAGAGTAGGAATTCTTAAATATGAGGAGATCCTTAAATGATGGGCAACAATAACTCATCGATCTCTTCATCCAGAGTAAGGTAAGGGAACCAAGGAACAAAACTAGGCTATTACATCTTCTGCTAATGGGGCTCAAAGAGAACCTTTATCTTCAGCATCAAACTATAACATCCCTTTGAAATTTTGGACTATTGAGTCACTTTCTTTCAGAGAGAAGACATGCCATCGGAAGAGGATATGAATGATCAGCAGGAGGTTGACTTGGATGCCCTCCATGTTGAATATGGGGCAAAGAATGTTGAGTTTCAAGAAGACATCTCCTTGATGAACAAAAACCAATACTAGGAATGAAAGAAGATCCACCCCAAATTAACCTCAAAAATATTTGCAAAGCAGATCGGGGAAGCTCAACGTCCCCTCATTTGATGGATCCAACAAAGCTTGAGCTTGAGCTTGGGCCAAAAAGCTGAAAACTTCTCACTGAGCCCTATGTATGAGGAGGAAGCAATTAAATTTGTGATCCTTCACCTAGAAGGAGTTAGACATGAGTGGTCGTATTGCAGGCTAGTCGCTCAAGGGCATAGCTTTATCACCACCTACAAAGAGTTTTGCAGGATGCTGACCAACATATTTGAGAGGCAAGATCTAGAGGAGCACTTTAGGGAGTTGGCACAACTACAACACCATGGCTTAGTGGATGCATATGTGGCTGATTTCTCGAGGATAGTTGTGATGATACCTAATATCTCAGAGAGGTGTCTGGCTTTCCTCTTCATGGAAGGGTTGAAAGAGGCTTAGTTAAAGCTTTTGAACTAGATTCATTGCAGGCAATGATCAAAAGGGCCTTGACATTCAAACCATCTAATTACCTTATCTCCCCTTCCTCTAAATCATTGGCATTGGAGATCACTACACATATTAGATCCTTCCAAGAGTCTACCACCAGAGGTTTGAGTATAGGAAAACTACAATAGTAATACAGGATTCTGCACAAACCTTTTCCATAGAGATTGGGGATGTACCCTCTTGACTTGTGGATCACCAAGAGATGGGACACACCTTTAAGGGTTAGCAATCCGGTGACATGATCTGCAATGAGATATGTAGGAAGCAGTTATGCCTCAGCTGCAATGAGCCTTGGAACCCAATCGGTAGGTTCTTGGGAAAGGGGCTTGTACATCTGATTGAGGTGTACAACAAGGTTGAGCTTGAGCTGTGCATAAATGCAGAGTGTGTGGAGAATGAGTTATAACCAGGTCTTCCATCACCAAAGGAGTCTGCTAATATTTTATATCACCCAACTTTGTCTTGCTTGAGGGTAATCAAATTCATGGAGGGAGGATTTGTAATATCCTCTTTTAATCCATAGCTTGAATGTGTCACTGTAGACAAGCAGCGTAGGAGTAGCAATAGTTAGGATTGTAAGTACTTTCAGTTAGGGTCAGTTAAATAAGGGAACAAGGCAGATGAAGACTTTCAATTAGGATCTGTTAAATAAGGGAATGGAAATGTTAGTTATCAGTTTGGGTTAGGATCAGTTAAACAAGGATTGAACATGCTAGTTAGCAGTTTGGGATTGCCATTAGTTGAGGGATAAACTTGTCAGTCAAATGCCATTGATTGAGGACTGAATTGCCTGTGATTGAGGAAGCTTATAGTATACAGGCAGCAGTGGGAGAATAAGAAAGAAAAACTTCTGAAAATAAAATAAAATTCAACTTCATTCCCAGTGCCATGGAGATTTATTTCCAGGAACCTTACACATTGTTCAAAATTCGTATTTGTAAGTTTTGATCTCATGGCCAAGCACAGGACTAAATAGACCTTTCCAATCCATCTACTCTCCAAATACCCTATAGATCATTTTAATGTGGGGCATGCCTTCTAGGCTTAGAACTCAGGTCTTCATTGCAATAAGTGTCTGATCATGTCAGTTTGCTGCAGCTGACAAACATAATGCTGTTATATGTTCATTGTAGTGAGTTGGCGATTGTCTATTAGGGCTACTGTATTGTAGCAAGTGCATATGTTTGATTATTTAAAGATTTTTAGTGAATTCAAGGGAATACATATTATTATCATTGTATTATGGAATGTATCACTGACTAATTTGAAATCATATATTAGTGTTGGAAATTGCAATCAACACTTCTATAGATAGCCTGAACTTCCATCACGAAATGGGCAACTAACCCAGTGATAGAGTGCAGCTCACTGGCATGGAGTAGGTTTTGTGACTGAAACCTAACTTGTCCGAAATTTTCAACATGGTATTGTAGCTAGTTTTAATGTTAGGTTAGGGTATCAATATGAATGTAGGTGTTGGGAATATCAATTAACTCCCCTGCTGTGTGTTGGTCCTGAGTTCAAGTTCTAGCAAATATTCAATAAGCGGCATTTGATTTTTATGGTGAAGCAAACTTGGTTTCAAGCAATCAGTGTAATTGATGGCATTATATTGTGGTTTCTGGAAATGCAGTTAGGCATGTCCTAAAATTTATATGAATAATTGCAATGCAAAAACGTTGGTAGGATAGTGATACAATTCATAAATTGACCAAGCAAATGATGGAGAGATTAATCAAAGATAAATATCGGTTCATTTGTTCAATTTATTGGCAAGGCAACATTTTTTTGGAAAATAAAAGAATATGGTAATGCTGCCTTATTTTGCATTAGGAAGCTTCTGTTTCTTATTTTTATTTGCTTAGTTGATGAGGCTGTTTTTCTAAGGAAGAAAATATTTTATCATGGAGATTTTAAATGGTCTTAATCTGTTATTCACTTTTTTGACGTTTGCTTCTTGTATTGGAAACTGAAATGCACAAGATCTTATCAATTTTTTTCTTTCACTTTGTAGTTTGCTTAGATGGAACACCACCAGGTTACCATCTAGATCAAGGTTTTGGTTCAGGATCAAATAGTTGGCTGGTTCACCTTGAGGTTAGTCTTTATTTAAAATTGATAGTACTTATTTTATTTTCTATATCTACATAAAAATGCTTGCCTAATTATTAGAATATCCTTGATTTTGAATCATGAGTTACTTACATCTTATAACTAGTCATAACTCATAAGGACAAACTTTCAAGTACCAAAAAATACATTTCCCAATATGCATGATTTCTTTTTTTTTTGATCGATCAGTTTGCAGCAGAGCTACATTGTATTAATGTTGTAAAAAGATTACATCTTTGATACAAAATCCAGACTTAATCTTGGGCTTCATTGTTTACTTAGTTCCTCCTAGTCAGTACTGGTCTATGAACAAAATCCAGAACAGCCTATTTCAGCATTTGATATTGTTGGCGTCAAATCTAACACCTCTGGAGTGCAGGTTTGTACGGACAGCTATGTACACTACGCAATGAGTGCTCTTCAAATTAGGAGGGGAAGCTCCCTCGTTGTGCTGGAATGCATGAAAAGAAAAGTAATCTAAGTCCTATCTTTTTGTTCTCAGCTGGAAGAGGCACAAGGTTAAGAAAACCAAGAACGTTGCAGCTAAGGATTTTCTGGTTTCGCAGATCATTAACTACAACTAAGCTAACTACTTTAAATCTATCCAGTTTCCTCAAGAAAACAGAGCATGAGGAAATGGAGCAGGGATGACTATAGACGATAAACGTGTTTAGATTCTCTACTTGAAGGCAAGGTGGCGCAACTATCATCTCAATCTAAACAAGCTTATTGGGCACAAAACAGATTTAAGACTTTACCAAGACAATTTTATGGAACCCTATGTGGCATAACACTCGATCGAAACAGCAAAGTCTTCACAAAACAGCCTTTATCTTTATAATCTCACGAAACCCTATGTGGCATAACCTTCGATTATATTGATAAAGATTCACGAAACAAATTTATCACAGCAACTTCTCGAAACCCTATGTGGCATAACGATCAATCACAATGGTAAATTAACACAAAACAGCCTTATCACCTCAATCTCTTGGAACCCTATGTGGCATAACAATTGATTGAAATGATAAAAGATTGACAAGACATAAAGAATCCACCATCACAATTGCATGAAACCCTATGTGGCATAACAATTAATCGCAATAGTGAAGACACATGAACAAATACCAAAAGAGCAATATTGAGGGCAAGGTAGGCGCAGCATATATTTCTCTCCCAAGCAAAAGTTATTTACAAATGAGCATAAGCTCTTATTTATATACATCAAGGTGTAGGGAACCCTAGAATCACCTTGTGTCATCTATAGTTCTTGCAATGCATGCAAGCAATGCGCCAAACCCTAATTAAGTAAACTATACAGTCAACTGGGAAACTACCCTCAGTTTGACTGAAACATCTAATCTAAAAATGGACAATTGTGCGAGCATGCACGTCCTTATTGAAAGCAAGTTAACTGGAAGACTAACATCAGTTAACGTAAAACCCTAAATTAAAACTCCAAGTGTGAAGGGCGAATCTCAGAATAGATATGCATGTGATGACAACTTCGAGTTAACTGGAAAGGGTAACACCCAGTTCAACTCGTGTGTGTAATGTCTATCCTGAGAAGGGGGAACTGAAGTTTACTATGTGTGATCTCGAACACTCAACCCCTCAACGAGGCTGTCAACTGCATCATCATCTGAATGTCAGCAACTTGAGCAATCTTTGCAATCTTTGCACACTCAACCAGCATTTCACTGACTGGCAACTTTGGCGGCTCCGTAACTGAAGTGTTAGCCAACATCTCTTCTGCAACTTGATACAAATCGGTCTCAGCTTTTCTGATGAAGTCATGAATTAAAACCGATTTGGTCTTGAATTCAATCTGTGTGTATTGTACTCTGTAAAACTCGCCTGTTGACTGTGAACACGGCTATATTCTGACAACTTTTCTGGAAAGCTAAAAATAGCCTGCTGAGGGTAAAAATAGCCTATCGAAGCACAATTTTCAGCGAAAAAATCTGAGATATGGGTTTTGTCCAGAAAAGATTCTAAGACAACCCAGAACGTCAGAAATGCGAAAATATGACTTCTACTCGACCATGCAAAGACTTTTCAGTTGAGAAATTTAGAAACTCAAGAACGAATGTTCTGAAGTTAAAAATTCCTGAAAAATCAAACGCACGATTTTAATTCGAGGAAGCTATATGAAAATGATCCAGATGTTGAGACTTGTCGAATTTGCCAATTTCAGGAACATGCGAATTGAAAACTGAGAGAAATCTGAGAACCAAGGAGGAAAAAGACGTTTTTTGTATGTCTTCTTCTGTGAAAATCGCTCAAGATTTCTTTGAATTGCTGAGAACTGTGAACTTTAAGCTGCAAAAGAATGTGATTGGAGAAATCGCCTTTGGAAATAGATCAGAAATTTGCCTTTGCTTGAGAAATATGAATCTCCCTTGAAAATACGCCTTTTGAATGAAGAAAAACGTATTTTGCTTGAAAATACGCCTTTGCCTTGAAGAAAAACGAATTTTGCTTTAAATTTGCTTTGAAAATATATAAAATTCGATTTCCCTTTGAAGATATGAATCTCTCTTTGAAAAATACGAACTTCTCTTAAGATTTGATTTTCTCTTGAGAAATACGAATTTCTATTGAAAGCTCTGTGAATTACAAATGATGGCGCCATGCTTAAAGAAGATGAAATTCGCACCAATTGAGCAACTGCAAGAACTCAAAACCCTGACAAGAATAGAAATCCTCTGATTGGCTGCCTTTCAGTTCCACTGCCACTGACTGGAAGTTCAAATAATAATAAAATATTTATTATCATGCAAGAGCGCCAAAAATAGAAAATCGCCATCTTATGCATATTTTAAACTTCAGTTGACAATTTTGTTGAAGCTTTGAGATTCATCGTTGAGCTTTACCGATTCCGAAAAGTCAACTCTTGAGCTCATAGGCGTCCATTTGCTCAAGATACTTCACTTTTTACTAACTCCCTATTTTATAGCTGACTGCACTGTTACGACTGGCCAACTTCGTCACTGATTTCCGGATGACCGAGTGATGCTGAGACTGATCTGGAGAATCCATCGGAAAGCCTACTGAACAAGGAAGAAATGTCTGCTAGGAGACACTACTGCAAAATCCATCGTTTAATCGCGCCCCTTGAAAATTAGGCGACTTGATTAAATTGCTTTTACGGGTTCCGTGACTTGTTTATTTTCCTAAACCGCCATCCCATTACTTCAAACCAATACGACGGGCGACCTGAACCCCGGGCCGATATAGACGGGTTTCCACCGTGATGATCGAGATATTCTCGCGATCCAACGTCGATCCACGCATAGCCTAAAAGCCGTGGTTAATGGCCTTTCAAAGAAAATACTGCCTGTTGTTGCACTTTGGACATTTCAACGAAAATCAAACATCGTCAAAACACCCTACTTTGACAGCTGATAACTGGAGCTGGGATGACCCGATCCTGGCATTATCTGTTTTAACGGACAGCCAGGAGAGACCTTAAGAGAAGTCACTGGAGGTGTCGAGGCAAGAAAACTGCTTCTAAGACCTCAAATTCTCCAGTGCATATTTTTAATATGTTTACCGCTCCCAGACTTAGCCATTTTTCGGACATTTTCACCTTGAAATATGACACCAAAGACCTCGCACGCACGAGCGACTGCCAAATGCTGAAGGCTGACGGCTATGCTCGTTGGATAGATAAATTGATAACGCTCAATAGTCGTGAAGACTTCGAACGCGAACAGGCTCATCTGACCAGTCTAAAGGCTAGGCGCCTTAAGACCATAAAAATGCACCGAAAACCATTTGTTGGTTCCGCCCGTAAAATTACGTCCTTGGTAGAATCTCCGCTTCTACGACCACTGAACGCTCTGACGACAGTCAATGATGCATTTCGAGTCGGGTAAGAATACTACCGATGTCGTGGAAGACTTTGTCCGCAAATTCGCATCCGGAGGGTCCTTTTTAAGCCATTCTCGCGCTTGTACTTGCATCGGCATATACCAGAAGCTCAAAAACATGAAACTCCATTTTAAGCCGATCTTTGGACGATCGCCACCAACTCGAGCGCCCGATGATCAGCTTTGATATCTCATTTTCCGATAAGGTAATTAGCCGAACGCATTGATCGCTCTTCTGCGATTTAAACCGACGAAGTTTACCCTCATTTTGAAATGGGTTTCCTCAGCTAGAGCTTTGCCCTCGAAATGACAAATCGGACCTCCTAAAATTTAGGGATTTTTACTTCTGTCACGAATAACCGGAGCAGTGAGTCTCGAATGCCTCTGAATAGCTCGACGGATAGCCGACTAATTAAGATTGATCGCAGTTGAGCACTTCGACAAGATCTTGACCTCCAAAAATTGCTCGAGCCATACTTGCACTTCTTTTCCTCTGAAAAATCTCCATGATTTGATCACTAAAAACTCTGTTTCGGTCATTGAAATGACCGTCTGCAATATGAAATGTCGTCTGCAATACTCCTCCATCGTGAAGATCTTCATTTTGAGTCTCTGCTTCAGGTTTTGACCAATAAAACTGACTTTGACTGACAAACTATTGACAAAAACTCCATGCTTGACATTGCCCAAAACTGTATTTTACAACATTTTAGCAAGGTTTAGACTTTAAAATGCAAAATGCCTTAATGAAGCAAAAAATTTGGTTTGGGTACAACAGATATACATATAGTTAGCTATATATATAATTCTTTCACCTAGTCTTTGTCTTCTTCTGCCAACACTTGATTCAGAAATGCATACATCCACTCAATTCCAAATATGGCTCGAGATTGGTCATCTTCCTAAAAAAGGAGCAACCTTTTGCAGCTTGGATGTGATGCTGTGTCAGAGTGCTTGTTGCAAAGTTCACTAAGAAGGGGAGCCATAACACCTAGTCGTCTTTGTCACATAGATGTCGAACGTCCCTTTGGCATGGAATCCTGTAGCCAGGCCTAGCCGCATCCATTACATCCTCTAGGCCTCTAAGAAATTCCTTCTTAATCAACTCCCTCAGCAAAACCCGCATCATCTCCTTTGGGTTGCCTAAATCCAATAGAGAGGCAACAAATCTGGAGGTGACTGTTAACTTTGTATCTATCCTTCACCATCAAAAATTTGGCCCTTAAAACCCACTTTATTGTAATGAGCTCCAACTTCTTCCAAGTTTTAAAGACCATTTTTAACCTATGGTTTGTAACCTCTCCCAAAAAAGCCATTTGTCTTTTCAAGCTCACCAACCTCACAGGCGTGTCCATCACTCTCTTGCTATAGTTGCTAATTTGATAGACATGTGCATCTTAGCCACATATCGCTTGCTTTAATAGACTCCCTATCCCTCTTTTGCACAGGTTGCCACCTAGCCCAACTGAAAGAAAAGTATGACACTCATTTCACCAAACTTGTTTGTGATTTTTCCGGATCCTTCTTATTAATTTTACGCCAAATTAGCCTTGGTAATTTGAAATCACCCGATTGATGTTACTTCTCTAACACCCTTTGTCTTACAGATGCTGCCTTGTGTTTTATCATTCCTTTGATAGGGTAATGTGCTTGGATTGCCTTGAGGGTAAATTATTAAGAATATTGTGGGAATTTAATTGCAATAGTCAATTTTTAAGGTTCCATCGACTACCAGGTTGGCAAGCTTGTTAGCCACCAAGTTTGCCTCCTTGTACACATGGTTTGCCGTGAAGCTCTTGAAGGTTGCAAGTTTTTCAAAATCTGCTCGAAGCAACTTTTCAATTTCCTTTTGTGGGACAAAAGACATGAACCTAAAGGAATGCATGGAAAATTTGATTCCTTATGGTTGGGGCCTTTTCAAATCCATGAGTCACGAGGAGAGAATACATATATGCTCTCATATTCAGATGGAAGGCTCCTCTCGCTTCCTTAGAGCGGGCAATATCTCAAACATTTCAACCCTCCAGGGGAGGAGTGATACTTTGTAAATACTTTTTTATGCTTTATCGTTATGTCGTATTGTGTTTCCCCATTTTGTGATGTTTTGTCGTGTTTTAGGTGATTTAGGTAGTCTTGTTTTATGTGATTTTTAGGATAGGTGATTAGGAAAACTCCAAGTTTTTAGGTGATTAGGGAAAAGTCTGGACTCCGATGCCCAAATCATAAATCATTGGTGTACATAACACAGAGATTCTAGGGTTCTCCTATGCCGTAAGTATCCGACATGGTCACCAGACAGAGCCTAATGTTGTACCCAGACCAATTTTTTTGCTTCATTAAGGCATTTTTCTTAGAAGAGTCTAAACCTTGTTAAAATGATGTCAAAATACAGTTTTTGGGCAAGTCAAGTATGGACTTTGGTCAGTGTCATGTTAGTCATCAGCAGCAATTGGTCAGTACTTGGAGGTCAGAACCTGAACCTGGGACTCAAAGCAAGACATGTTATGATGGAGAAGTGCTTCACGACAGAATTATACTCCTACAAGGTCAATTCAGTGGCCAAAACAGTGTTTACGGAACATGAAACAGATGAAGACATTTTGCATAAAGTAGATCTGCTCCCCTGTAGGCCAGGGGCATGTTGTGACCTTATCATACATCGCCCCATTAAAAATGGGGACCCTGGTAGTTTGCTTTTTGGGGCTTTGCCGTTGCGCTTCAGTTTCATTTGATCTCTATTTGGGAGTTTAGAGTTTGAGTTTCTGAAGGGTCACCCAAGCCAAGTAAAGAATTCAAGCCCGAATCAGTGCATAAACATCATTAGAATGCTTAGAAGGCTTGGAGGACGAGGATCGCCTGTTGGTTGAGTCAATTCTGACACCTTTTTTGGGGATTTTCACTCTGGCCCCCTATTTTTTAGGGATTTATTTTTGGAAAGTTTCTATTTTGGGAAGGTTTCTATTTTTGGAAAGTGCCTGGGTCATGGTTTCAACATTGTCATCCTCAGAAGACCCCCGAAAGTGGAAATAAGTGTGAAATTTTGGATGAACCAGATGAAGGCCATAAAATCGCCTAAATATTGATCATGGCACAAGCATGCGTAAAGTCCGCCCCGGCTTGAATAGGAGATGTCATGAGTATATGGCAAGTCCGCTATAAGAAGAGTTTGATAATGGCATGAGTAATGGTAAATTCCGCCATAGGAAGGTGAGGGAATGGCATGAACACAATGGAAGTCCGCCCTTGGAGATGGCTTGATCATAAGCCAAGTCCGCCCAAGAGATGAAGACATGGCACAACCCAAGGGAAAGTCCGTCCCACTCAACAAGGACATGACATGAACATTGGAGAAGTTCACTATAAAGAGATGGCATAACACCTTGGAAAGTCCGCCCTAGTCCATACAAAGCATGTCCAAACACTTGAGCAAGTCCGCCTAGCCCATAAAGAGCATGCTTGACACTTGATGAAGTCCGCCTTACCTAGAGAAAAATGGAGAAAATAAAGAAATTTTTGCCTAAGTCTAACATTGACATGCCTAGAAATTGAAGGAATTTGTTAAAGACTTAAGAAATTATGGCAAATGCATGGCAAAATTGACAAGAGAAAAGAATTCGCCTTAGGCAGAGACAAGAAATGACTTGGAAAATTTAATCAAACTCGCCTTAGGATAAAAATAAAATGCCATGATTAAAATAATTAAAATAAAAGGGTTGGAAAAATAACACATGAAAATTTTAATTTTCCAACACCTAGCAAAAGAAATTCGAATTTCTACTTTAGGCCAAATTTTGGAAAAAGACAAAAAGACTTCACTGAAGTGGCGCTAGATTTGGAAACTTTCCCTGAAATTGGTGCTGGAGGTCAAAATTGCCATTCGAGAGAGGAGTGCAAGTTAAGTTCGAACTAGATTAAATGGAAATAAGTAGATTTTGCTAAATGGGTTGAACTTTTCATCTTTATAATTGGCTTTGCTTCTCATTTTTTAGTCATTCCTCTTTCAAGAACGAAGTTGTGAAAAGTAATTTTGTCTAAGGCAAGAAGAAAAGTTTTGAAGAAATTAACAAAGTTTGAAGCAGAGGGAAGAAAGGCGAATTTATCCAAGAAATCTTTTCCATTTTATTTTTTCCGGAATATTAGGTAGATTTACATTCTTCACCTTATTCTAGCAAAAACTTCATTTATCTATTGGATAAATTCTTTCGTTTCCAGCATGATCATTCCCAAAATTTAATTTATTAGTTGGCTAGAATATATTTTTCGAAATAATGGCTCAAGTAATCTGAATTTAAATTCAGAATTTTAATATTCTCTCTATGCATTTTTGCAGATTTATGACAGACAAGGGAGAACCTTCGAGGAAAACACAAATGAAGTTTGCCAGCAAGGGTTCGCAGCTAGAGTCCAAGATCAACTCTAAGTGGAAAAACATCGTCCTCAGCCAGAGTCCAAGATCAACTCTAAGTGGAAAAACATCGTGCACAGTGTTGATGTGATTTTTATGACCGCACCAATCAGCAGAACAAAATAGTCTGAAGGCTATTCAGTTCTCTCTTGATCAAAGTATTCCGTGCGCTAAGATTGCGAGAAAGTTCGCACGTTCAACTCCAAGGTTCCGAACACTTAGAATGCCCTCAGTTGGTTTGATGTGAGTTGCCATGTTCTCACGAGGGGACTTACACAATTGTTCAAGATTTTTGCAGTTAACAACAGGTGAATGATTTGAAGGGGATTTTGTGCGTGTGATTTGGCAATAAGTTCGTTTTCTTAAAACTAACCAGAAATATGCAGAAAGTAAATGAGCGTGGGGCCTAAGAAACTTATGCTCTATTCTAAATGCAGGATATGCGAAGCTCAATTTCGGCAGACTTCGACCGAATTTCACCTAGCCTCACATCGGACAGCTTCAGCAAAATTAGTGCAATCTTCAAAGGGATAGCAAAAGATGTTCAAATTATAATTTAGCATACATATACCATCAAGATGACGCATATAAGTATACAAATCACAATCGAAGTTAAACTCAAGATAATTTCCAGTGGACCACACAAGGCGAACTTATCATCAACAAGCCGCTAGTGGTATGGAATGAAATGAAGCTACCTCAATAAAACACCACACATCAAAGTAAACTACTTGCATGAAAGAAAAGTGCGCTACTTGGATCGAAGGAAGAAGAGACCTTGCTAGCTATCCATGACAGAGACGAATTCCACCATCAATGAAAAGATCTATTATCATGAAAGTGTTACACAACAATCTCCACAAAAGTTTTCAAAGGGAAAACTTTCTTTCTTCTCCACACTATGCTAAGCAAAATGTCTACTATGCTCTACTCTCTAGTCTCCAACCTCTAACTCAATTCTGATTCTAATCTAATGAATTACAAATGAGGGGGACTCCCCCTTTTATAGGTAGCCCAGTCCAATGGACGACTAAGATTACAATCAAAAGAATGGCTAAAATTAAGCCACCTCAACCCTAACCCTAAAAACTGCCAGAATGGGGAGTGGTGCAATAAATGAGCAAAGATTCCCACTCACTCCCAAAAATAGTAAAGGCAATTAATGCCCATAATCAGTCTTCTAGAAGATCATCATCCAGAAGTGCATTCCCATTCTCCTTCTCTCTGGCTGCAAACTCAACGAATCTGCCAAGTACAGCCTCAACCTCCTGAACTGAAATAGGTGGAATGCAATCTAGCTGAAACTCCAATACTGTAACAGATTGCTCATGCCTTGCACAAGATTTTCTCCAAGCAACCAAGGAATCCTGCGTGCTCTGGATCAAGGTGGAGAAAGTAGAAGTGTTCTCGAAATCATCTTGTACGAAGGTCTTCACCTTTGAAAAGAAAGGCACCAGCCTACCCCTCAAATTATCAACATTCACCTCCTCTGGATTCAACCGTCTAGCAAATATGGCCTCAAAAGTATTCTGAACTCCATCAATAATATTTGCCATAGCCTTCCGTACCCTGGTTGAATCCGCCTGTGCTGCGTCGAAGAAACCACGTCCTGTGATTGCTGAAGAATACCATCTAGAGAAATCATACTTGTCATTCTCCTGAATGACCCCTCCATCAATTAGCAATCGCAAAGGAGCACGCCTCAAAGCCTCAAGACGTTGAATTACTTTGCTCTGATAAACAGAAGCATCTCCCCAAGCCTTATCAACTGCCTCCATCCGTGCCAAAATACTGGAAGCCTGCTGAAAAGCAAAAGCAAGGTCCTCCATAAACTTTTCTGTCTCAGCACGAACTCCAGTGACCCACTTGTCTGCTTCCTGTGCCATCTTCCCTAACTCCAACAAGCCACTGATGGACTCTCTAGGTATCTCTGCTAGAAGCTCTATTACTGGAATTTCCTGCCCACGAGAATGAGACAACTGTTGCACATATCCAATCAAGGCCTTATGCTCTCGTTTCAACTTCTTGTATTTTCCTTCCTTCTTGAATAATCTGTCCTTGAGGGCGAGGTAGGAGTTATCACACTCTACAATCTGTGCGCCTGTGGGGCGTCCTAACTTCAAAGTTGTGACTACGTAATTTTCTGGCACTGCTTCATCTCGGTCACAATCAACCTGTGGCACGGCTACGTGAAGGGTACGAGAACCATCCTCATTAGTTGATATTTTCGAAAACTTTCGTGCTCTCTTCTTCTGTGGAGGTGCGCTGATCCTGTTCAAGAACTCTTCCATTTCAACCGCTGGATCAATCTTCTCTCTAGGGCTTCTCCTCATCCTATCCTTAAGCCAATCAGGGATTGTATACTGTATATCAAAGTGCCGCTGCTCTTGTGCCTCTACTTCTCGAACTTGTTCAACCTCTATATCATTCTGGTGAGGCTCATCATCCTCAAGTGGCTGAGTGTCTACTGAAACTATATCATCATCATCTTCCATAGCCGCCTCTAACTCTTGCTGAAACTGAAGGTTAGTAGTAGTCCCCTCATCATCCTGCTGATCAACCCTACTTGGTGCGTTGACACTCTGGCCAACCGACTCTCTCCGCGGTGGTTGATTATTTTCCTGTACTGCTTGCACCTGATTCAATGCATTCCTTTGATCAACAAACAAAGAAACCTCCTGCACGCTTAGAGAACGTGTCTCCAATGGCCTAGGTGACTCAATTGCAACTCGTGGAGGTTCCGGCTGAACAGGCTCCTGTCGAACTGGCTCCTTCCTCCTAGATTCCGGACCTCGTGTGATTTGTTTCTTTTTGTCGGTGGTGGGTGTCCTGTGATCTCCCATCAAGTTGTAAGTCAAAGCAATTGACCTACTCTTCAACCTGTTCACACGCCTGTCAATCCATGCTCTGGTAAATGTCAAGACCAGAATAGAAAGTGTGTCCAAGTCAGCAACCTCTGGTTCTGACCAATCCGGGAGTGGAAGCGGAGTATCCCTCACTGCTGCATAATCTGGATGGACAACGTCCATGTCCTCATTCACCTGGTCTGGAACCGGAACAACTTCACACTCCCTGATCATGTTAATTGGCAACCGAGAGAACATTCTTTTCCTGACTTCAATCTCTTCTGATGCATCAGCCCAATAATCCTCAATATTTTCCTTGTGTTTAAACTCTTATGACAGTACCCATTTGATGTTATTATGCGGATCATAGTGCTGTCGGCTGGTGTGATATGAAAAGTGATAAAATTGAAGTTCACTCTCAGCTTCTCTGGCTGCCTGTAATGAATGACACACTTCGTCTGAATTGCCCATGACAATTGGGAAGTCAACACCTCCCTTTTTCTTCTTCTTCTGAATTTTATTGTAGGCAACCAATTGCCTAGATATCTCTAACATCAATATTCTATTGGTTGGGTACTTAGGCAACCTATATGGATATGATGAAAAACCTTGCAGCCTTATGTAAGAAAACTTCGGAAACTGTATAAACCAGCACCCATACCTTTCAATCAATTCTTGGGCCTCTTTCGAGATTCTGTGATGCATCCGCTCCTGAAGCAATCTCGTGATATGCATGGTGAAGGCATCATTGACACGCTTGTAATGAGTAGTGCTTGCTAGGTGCAACTGCGGACAAGCCTCATGTATTTTAAACTGGTGAGAGCCACAACCAACAGGTTCCTTGTAAGAAATTCCTCGATACTTCATCATACAAGCCAGCATGTAGATTATATAAGAGCTCATATAGAATGTCTTCGTTCTTCTCAGGCTCAGGAGCTGCTCGTGCAAATTGTCACTGATCATTGCAGCCCAGTTGACGTAGTCCTTCCCTTCCAGCACGAGGTTGATGTAATAGAACATCCAGGGCTCGAAAATAAATGATTGTGGGCAGCCTCCAACTCGACTCAGCATCATAATGAGATCACAATACTCCTGTTTCAAGTCATCCGCTATGATTTGTCTTAGCAGCTTCGTACGAGAAGGCTTGGGATTGATCATCCAGTGAGTATTGATCGTCTTTGTGCATCTCTCGTATGCAGAAGCATACATCCGCTCAACTCGCTCTCTGGATTTGTAAACCATATTCCTGTGCACTGGAATTCCAAAGGCCTCACCAATAGCTGAAGGAGTGAGGTTAGCGAGCACTTGTCCATCTGGTGACATGATTGACCTGTGTTCCTTCTCATAACAGTTGGCGCACTGCATCATCAGCTCCGAACACTGAATGGCTGGCGGGAAACCAGCAGCGACATATAACCCACTTCGAATGATGTTGTGCGAAGTGTTTGAAGGTCGATGACTACCAATCCCCAACATTCTGTTCTTGAAAGTTTCAAGGTTGATGGAGCCCAAGTTGGTATCTGTCAGCTTGCCCAACTTCGAAATGAACTTTGACTCTGGCATAAATGTCTTGCTCAGCTTCTTTATAACTGCTTGCCTGGATGCACCATTGTTGTCTTTGCCAGTCGCCCTTGCCTCAGCCATCTGTAAAACAATAAACATCCATCAGCAAATTAATTTGGAAAATAAATAAAATATTGTGCAGGGGCTGCCAGTTGACTTTGAGAAGCTGCAATAACATTTCTTATTCGCAAACCTTAGCTTCTTCTCCTCAACAGATTTTGAACTTCAATACTTAGAAAAGATTTCTAAGTAAACTTTAACTTCAGCAACTTAGCAACTTCAATTAGCAATTGTAAATTCGTACTTCTTCAAATCAGCAAGTTTGCACTTCACTAACTTCAGTAACTTCGCTCTTTGGATTCACACCTCACACCTTCTTCAACTTCAAATTTTCAACGCCCTAGCAATCATCTTGTCACGCATTATTCATCCTTTGTATTTTATTCTCTATAAAATTTCCAACGCCCTAGCAATCATCTTGTCACTCATCTTATATTTTATTTCACACTTGAGAAGAATCACGCCTTAGCACTCACAAGCCTAGCATCACACTTGAAGGTGAATATTTTAAAAGTCTAACGCCTTAGCATACTTATCGTCCCTCAACACTTTTAGGCGCATATGGCATATACAAGAGGATACGCCTAGCAATTTTATTTTCCATCACTCACCACCTTTATACTTGAAGAGGAAAATCACGCCTTAGAAAATCTTCACACTTATGCCTTAAGAAATTTTCTAACACTTCATCACTTATCACCCTTGGCGCATAGCATTTGGAGAATATTATTACCACTTAGGGAAATTTTGAAACCACGTCTTATTTCATCTTCAACACTTCACATGCACCTTGTCCACTCCTTAATCACATTTCACCTCACTTTGGCGCACTTGACACTTGAAGAAGGACATCACACTTTCAACGCCTAGCAAAAAAAATCTTCTAAGATTTACCACCTTGGGCGCATTTTGCACATGATGGAGGATAACGCCCAGCATTTACCTTGAGTTTACCACGCCTTGAAGCATCCTTCACTTTATTTACCTTCTTTACTACCTTTATTCACCTTTCACATCTCAACTTTGGGCGCATTTGAGACATAGAGGAGGATGGGCGCATTTTGCATGATGTAGTGGATGAAGATTCCAACGCCTTAACCTTTTGTCCTCACTTGAGCTTGTTTGGGCGCATTTCTTGCCTTGAGGAGGATAAACTTTGTTGACCCTTTGACCTTTTTGCTTGCTGGGCGCATTTTACATGTCTAGGAGGATGAAAATCTGCAACGCCACCTCCTTTGGAATATTCCCCACCTTGTTTTTGTCTTTACTTGCCCTTATTTGGGCGCATTTCACATAGGGAGAGGGATAGAAGATGTTGACTCTTTTGACCTTTTGAGAGATGGGCGCATTTGCTAGGTGATGGAGGATGAGAACTCATACTTAGAAAATTTTTCAAATACCTTGCACCAACTCTTCCTTGGGCGCATTTTAGCATGGGAGGAGGATAAAATTCTTTGACTTGTTTGACCTTCTCTCAAGATGGGCGCATTTGAGGCCTCTAGGAGGATGAACAGTGACTTAGAATATTTTTCTTGATGCCTCTTTGAGCTGGGCGCATTTTACCCCTGGTGAAGGACGAGGTCTCAGACTTAGAAAAATTTTCAACTTTTTCCTCTTCAAGTTTGGGCGCATTTTGCCCCTGGAGCAAGATAAAAACTTTGACTTTCTTTGACTTTTCTCACCTTGGGCGCATTTTGCCCTGTGTGAAGGATGAACTTCGTTTTCAAAATTTTCCACGCCTCTAGCTGAGATGGGCGCATTTTCTTATGCCTGCTGGACGAGACTCCAGACTTAGACAAATTTTCATCATCCTTGCCAGCCTACGTGCCCTGCTATTTATAGTAAGTTCTCTGAATTTGCGCCTGTGAAGCTCGGAATGGCCTGAAATTTTGAACGTAGCATCCTCATAACCCTGTTAACCTGTCGGCACTGCCATTTTTAATCACCCTGCTATTTTTAGCATGTTTTTGGGGTGGCTTACTATAAATAGTAACTCATGTTTTGATAGCTCCCATTGCTCGATCGAGTTGAAATTTGGAATGACTCCTCACCATTGACTTGCTGGCTGATATTGCGCATGCAAGCTGATTTACTATTTTTAGCCCGGTTCCAAATTGACTTACTATAAATAGTAAGTGCTCCGTTTGACTTGAAATTTCACCGCAGATAGCTTGAAGAACGCCGATCGCGATGGTTTAGATCGGATTTTGAAGATTTTGACTTTTGATGCCTATTTTTAGGCTCGAAGCTGGAAACCCTAACGCGCATGCGTATCAAAAGATCTCCGTTTGCTTTCGTTTCTGCAACACTGCATCATTTCGTGAATAAAACTGTTGGGACGGCGCCGGGACACACCGCTAAAAATAGCAAGTTCCTTACTGAGTGAGAATCCGTTTGCATGTCACACCATTCGCGAAGCTCTCGAAAAACCATCGGAATCACCCGACATGCAAAGAAACCTCGACATGCAAACCCTAAAAATAGCCTCGGAAGGTGAATCGAAAGTGGTTGTCACCGGCTTGCATGTTACATCGTCGCGAAGGTCTCGAAAAACCAGAAGGAATATCGGACATGCAAAAATCTACGCATCGGACCACGAAATTTGTGCCGGAAGCCAGACTGCTAAAAATAGTAAGTTATCCGTTTTTGCTCAAATTTGGCATGCAAGCAGTCTGGTACACTCTGAATGCAGTGTGATGATCGGAATCTCGAAATAGCTGACAAATTGCCCTGAATTTCACACTTACTAAAAATAGTAAGTACCTTGGAACTCGATGAAAATTGGCTAGAAACCTGCTGGAAGCATACTGACAACATCGTTAAGTTCAAATTTCAAGTTATTCACCTTGTTTGACTTCAAATTGGCTGGAAATGATGAAACCCTAATTTTCAGACTTGGTCAGTTTCACGCTTAAATTCACTGACGGGCGCAATCCCCGAAAGGCAGACAGTAGAAAAGAGAGACAAGGACAAAACAAACGAAAAGCAAAGCCAAAATTAGGGGGGTCCCCATTTGCAATGGGGCGATGTGTGAAAAACGTCACAACACTTCCTCTAACTCAACTTCTCCTTCATTTCCTACCTCATTCTCGGAGTTTCCTGCCTCTGAACCCTCAAGATCAGTGTGCTGGTTTGTTACATCAGTCATATCTTTTCCCTCAAAATACCACTCCATGTGCCTATTTTGACCTTTAGGCTTGAGGGGATAATCATGGTTAATATCATACGAGCCCTTGCAATAAAAGCAAAGCTTCTTCCTACGTAAATCATTGATCATTTCTCGATCCAAAGGAGCTGCAAACTTTTTCTTTTGGTCTGAGTTTTCTGTTTTTTTTGGATTAGATCTGTTATCATTGTAGGATGAAGACGGTTTGGAAGGGAACATACTACGAGGTGCGGTAAGTTCCATGCTACGGGCTTTCCTCATAGCCTCTTGCAAGGTAGGTGGATCAAATGCCTTGATCCAACCTTTCATAGGTTCAAATAGACCCTCTATGAATAGTATAACCAATCTCCTCTCTGATATGCTGGTTACCATGACTGAGAGCTTCTGAAACTCTCCAATATAAGACTCCAAATTGCCCAACTGCTTAAGCTGAGTGAGATCCCTAAAATATAACTCTGGATCACGTTTATCAAATCACTCAACCAACCTATCTGTGAACTCCTGATAAGTAGTGATCCTATCATGCTGTAATGTAACCATGCCATGGTGCCACCAATCATGAGCTACACCATCTAAGTGTAGAGCTGCGAACCTTATGGCATCCTCTTCTGCCATTGGACGTAATGTCAAGAAGGTGTTTGGTTTGCTCACCCAAGCTCAAGTTGTGACTCTGCTACTACCATCAAAGTTAGACAAAGTGAGCTTATTTGTTGCCTGTTTTAGATCATGGTTTCTATTTCTAGGCCTCCTATTTGTCCTGTTCTTGCCATGCTCCCTCTTCTGGCTCATAAATCTATCAAAGTTAAGGTGATCCTTAACTCTTTGGGGCAAAGCATCCCACTCATCATGCAATGCCATGTTGTTATCTGCAAAATTCACACCACCTCCCTCCTAAGCCATGTCCTCATCATCAGGATCATCTCTGACAAACGTTGGGCGAGTAGGCCTGTCATAGGTGTGTGCTGGAGTAACTGTCCTCTGTGGACCTCCTTGAACACTCTCTTCCTCTTGATCCCGTAACTGTCTCCTAGGAATGTTCAAGTGTTGAATGACTGTACTCAGCTGCTGCAACACATTGGCTACCCATTCCTATCCAGCACCAAGACCTCTCAAAATGTCCCTGGTTTCTTGATCCTCATTGTTACCAAGATTCCTGTGTGGTTCACCATCATTTCTATCTCCCATGTTTTCCAATGGTATCTCTTTGAAAAAATTATCAAAAGGAAACTCCTCAAATGAATTTCTCTACAATCCAGGTCTCCTGCGTGAGTAATACCTGTTATTACCACTTTGGTGTCACCGCATAGATACTTCTAACCCTCCAAGCTAGCAGGATTAAGGCTCTGATACCATTGTGAAGAGCCCAATTGGCTCAGCTCTGTCTCAACTGCTAAAACTGTCTGTTTTTGTGTTTTGTTTGTTTTTGATGAATTTTAAGTAATAAATACAGAAGTGCGCCAAGCATAAAATGTACATAAAATTGAAATACAAGCAAATTAAAGGCAATTGCAATACTATTGCGGATCTGGCAAATCATACAAAGAGATTGTATACAATCAACATACCCAAAAACCTCTAGAATAATTAAATAAAGTAGTTCTGTTCATGCCAGGCGAGATGTGCTGAAACTGAGAAATAGCAACGGCTAGGCTTTGGATCTGCTTTCTCCCACGTAGAAA
Organism: Sequoia sempervirens; assembly: GCA_007258455.2. Classification (NCBI taxonomy): domain Eukaryota; kingdom Viridiplantae; phylum Streptophyta; class Pinopsida; order Cupressales; family Cupressaceae; genus Sequoia; species Sequoia sempervirens. The sequence continues at coordinate 94,890 of VDFB02318338.1, read as the reverse complement.
CTGGAGAAATGATGCTGAGAAGTATAGGCGCCCACAATGGAGTCAAGAAATGACCCAAAAGGAAGGCGTTTTTGCCTTCTCCTTCACACGCCTTTTCTAGGTGAAGCACACCTCCCAATGCAAGTGTACGGCCTTTGAAAGATGTTGAAGGTTCTTTATTGAAAGCTGGAGTACAGATGAAGATGGCATCCCAAATGTAAAAGCCCTCTTCCTTATTGTAAATTGAAATCTACTGAACAAAATAACTCAAATGTAAGCACAGATGAACCCCTGTATGAAGCTCCCTCAGTAGCAACCATTCAACTGGTATTTCATAGTCTCACAATCATAGATTAATGAAGAATTATCGTTCTCCAATGAAGAATTTCTTGAAACCCTTGTCCTTAGACAAAAACCACAGAGAAGATATAAAGATGCAATGTCAAATGATCAAAAGTGAGGTCGACTTGCATCTTTTTTCCCTTATATCTCCAAAAAGCACGACTTCCAAGAAAAGTACGACTTTTGTCATTTAAATACATTTAAAATGTATTTAAGCCTTTCTCAATAGTTGCTTTAAATACTTTGAGCGCACCTTTTCACTTAAGTGATTTAATTATCACTTTATGAAATATTTAAGTGGCGTTTCTTTTAATAAAGTCAATTTGACTTTATAATAAACCAATAAGTTAAATAATTAACTTAACCACAAAAATATTCATAACTCCCTGCAAACTTAGTATCTCTCCGTGCTATCAGAAGTTGGCAAACATTGAACTACAAACGCCTGTGCTGAATCCAATACTGAAGTGAAGGAGTGGGAATGACAATACCCACCAAAAATGGCCACTGACCCCCTAACCAGATCTTGTCAGCCTACGAGGGTCCAAGAAATAGGCTAACTCAACTGCTCCTAAAACTAACTAGAGTGGGGACATTACATTTTCAAGTATTTGAATTGCAAAAAAACCACGTGAAAATCACCTAAAAATCACGTAAAAATTGCCCAACCAATCTGTCATGAAACCATAATAGTGTGAAATTGCTATTTAATTGGGTTTTTTCGTTGATTTTTAGCACAAAACTGAGCGCCAGCCATTGGGACATGGTTCACTAGATTTCATTAGGTTGTTGAGGCAAATTGCTGGTATGCAACCTTGAATGGAGGTATATTTCTAATAGATGTTAAGGAAATTAAAATAGAGACATGTTCTTTGTATCCTTCTACATTTGATGTTAACGACATTAAGATGGAATGGTTGAGTTGCGTTGCTTTTTTCTCTATATTCCTTTACTGTCATTTGCCTTAGGCTAGTAGTAATGCTTTTTATGTATATAAATCCAAAGACAATTTAATAGGAAATAGTAGACAATATCATAAATACTAAGGCTTCTATGTTATTTTTTTACATATATGAGCCTTGTAAAAGTACTTGCAAAAAGTAAATATAGAAAGCCAGACTAAACTGAAACGAAACTCTATTGACTTGATATCAACCTAAAGAGGTTTGTTTTCTTTAAATTCTTGTGATCTTGAATATTTAAAAGAATTTTAACATTTCAATTGTCAACAATAATACCAAGGTGGTTGTTTAGATTATCAAGGTTAGGTTGGGACAAATTTCCTTTTCAAATGCTAACAAAGTGTGATAATTTGGAGCTTCAATTTGACATTGGCCATCAAGTTTTAATGATAAGCGGGTAGGGTAGTTACAATTGTATAATCAAGTGGGAAGTATAAGTATATACATAATAGTATGTAGACATTGTGGAACTAGAAGCAAAATGGTTCCTATCAAAAAGATACAAATCAGCTTGTAGTTCTGAAAAGAATAAGCTGTAACAATATTTTATATCAAAATGAAGGATTGTTTTGGTTATATTTAAATTTCCTATATATTTGGTAGGCTTAATGCTTTGTTAATTGGTGAAACTTACTACTTAAATCATGCCCTGCACTTTTTTGGCAACTTCATTCCATTTATGATAGTTATACATGGAGGTTCATAAGGCCTGCAAGGAGTACAATAGTAGTGCATGAATGCTTTAGACATATATAGTGTAGCATTCCATGCATGTTAAATAGGTATCAGGCAAACTAATACATGCCTTGAGAGAAGTCATGGCCTAGTCTTGTGGGCTTATCTTAATCCCTCCCAAAGCAGGCCTCATATATTTTCTCCTAAGTTGCCGGTTCGGGTTCGGGGGTTCGGTTCGCCAGTTCGGAAAATTTTTTTGGGGGTGGGTTCGGTTCGTTAGTACAAATTACAAAAACATGTATATATATATATATGCAGCCTAGAAGCATGAATTAGGATTAGAATATCACATAACATCATATAAACAACAAAACCACCATAAACTTGAATGTCATTTAAAACATGCATGATAAATATTCATTGTTCAAACTTCAAGTTCAATATTACAACACTTTTAAAGTTTTAATCATCAAATGGATTCTCTAAATCATTTAATCATCCATATCAATGCCAACATTGACATTAGATGAAGTAGGAAGACTAGATGAATCACAAGTAGTGCCAATGGCACCATCACTAGCACTAGTATTGTGCCCATGCTCCTATTGGATATCCGACTCCTCATATGCAATATGGTGGGAACTGCAAGCATCCAAGTCAGTATCCTCTGGCACTATATCCCACAACTTCGTCTCCCCTTCCTTGTAGTCAGGTTGTTTGTGTGAAAGGAGGCCTTAAATTTGGGTACACATATACTAAGTTCTCAAGCTTTTTTGGGAAGCAATTTATTAGCTTTTCTTGAAGTGGATGAAAGAATATGTGCTCAATTCCTCTGAATCGCAGGATGAACTAGCAACCCTATATAGAGACAAAGTAAACAATTAAAATTATAAAATGAAATTATGAAACTTTTAAAACTAAAATATGAAAGTTTATTAAACTTACTTTGTGATAAAATTTTGATTGCAAGGGGCTGCAAATTTTGGAAGTATTGTCCATGGAAGTACCACCAACTATGAGCATCCTTTAAGAACCTATCACGGGTGGCATCAACATCTAGATGATTTGAGTGCACAAAATCAGTGAACTAATTCGTGACTACACTTCGCAAATCTTGATTAGGGAAGAGTCTCACAAATGCTGCCTTGTACCCTTCAGCCACTTCTAAATCTCTATATGGAGGAAGCCTTCCTGGCTGTGAAAGAAGCTGACTGCTGTAGTATTTTGGATTCAATGCAAAGGTAAGGTGTAATGGAGTTGTCATTTTGTTCCATCTTTCTTCAACATTGAACTTGTTTGAAGAAAAGTCTCTTCGAGGAATCTTGCTCTCTTGCATTTTATGGTGCATGATCTTCTCAAGCATTGAGTCCTATACCATCATATATCTCTCCAATGCATGGCTTGTCCCTGTCAATATAGCGAATCATACTCAAACGGGCTCGGTGAAGTTAAGGAGATACTCCACATGATCCCACCATGAGTCATCTAATATCATGCTCTTAATTCTTGTTGCTCTTTCAGTGTTGTTTTGTCTCCATGTAGACCAATTGGTGCTAATCACCATGTTAGAAAGTGTTTGCCTAACTTTCACAAGTCGTCTCAAGATGATTGTTTTAGAGGCAAAGCAAGTCTTTGCAACCTATTGCAAATTAAAAAAATAGTAAAAATTTAAAAATAAATTTTAAAGAAGAATTTAAATTAGAATGCACAATCAAATTATGAAAATTAGAAAATGACAAATGTAAATATTACTTCACTTACCTTCAATAGCTCCAATTTTGAAAATGATCTAAAGATCCCTTGAGACAAGTGGTGGTTGGTGACGAACATCTGAATGGCCTCAACCTCAGTATACAATTGTTTGATCCATGCAATTTTATTCCCAATCTTTTGCAGCATAAGATTGAGTGAATGGACCGCACAAGGTGTCCAAAATATATGTGAATATCTTTCCTCA
>VDFB02318338.1:0-85807 GCA_007258455.2 Sequoia sempervirens | reverse complement strand
TACAGTCCTGATTCAGAAAATGGCCTTTGAAGATTATTTAAGATTGATCCTGCTTCATTTACTTGGCCTGTTAATGGAAGGTGAACCGTTGTATTTGGTCATGAAACCTCTTGCACTGCCTGCTGTTATGGCATTGATGGGTTGTCCCAGCTAGCACCTCCAATTACTTTGGGTTTTGGTGTTCATGAAGAAATGATGCCTAGTCAAAACCAAAATGATAGGCTCGCTTGCTTTTAGACCTTTGGGTCATATTTTCTTGATTTTTTATGAGTATCGTCCACTCAAAATCAAACCTTTATAAATATTCAATCCTGGCACTTCTCTCTGTATTGTCGGTTCAAAACAGTTTTTTCTACAAGGATATTGACTTTTAACTTAATAAAAAGAATGAAGTTTTGTGATTTTTTACAAAAAATTCAGGTTGCTTGCCCAAACATTGATGTAAGATGTTTCATGGTAGACAGTTTCCAAGAACTCTTTTTTTCTTCTTTTTGGAAGACAACCAATTTCAGATCATCTTGGCTTGTGCTTAATATGATATTTTTTGTTTGACGTTTCCCTATTAATATGAGATTAGGTGTTGTGCTCTAGTTCTTTTCTATTATTATGTTCATCTTCTCTATAATTCATTTTTCAATGCTAATCATACTTTGTGGGTCTTAGGGAGCATCATCATTGGACCATGCATCAGACTCTCAGCACTTGTTTAGGAATTAACCACCATGTTTTCTCCATATTAAAGCATTTTTTTTTCTTGGAATGGAGGCATTGTGTGCTTTGGAAGGAGATTCTTTCTCTGCATTAATGAATAGTAGCTCAACTTCTGTTCTGATATTTTTCCTGTATTTTCCCTTCATGAAGGAGATTTAGAAAAGGAATTATTTATTAGACATTTCAGGCTTTCACAATGTGCACTGTTTCGATGATATGCTTCTAGGATTGTTGTGTGACATTCTTTTTTTTTTTAAAATGTTTTAGTCCCTCCATCTAGGCCCATCTTTAGGAGATGTATTGCTTCAAAATCTGCTTAAAAAAGAATCTATTAGAAATATTTGATGAAGTTGGCTCTCCAAGAATATTTAAAATATCATTTAAGTTTTAGCATTCTTTAGAGTTGTAGAGGGGTAACTTCATAACATTTGCAAAGAATATAAAGGTTGCTTGAAATATAATCACCTTGTGGGCTTCCACAAGGGGTGTCTCATATGCCAAATTGGTGCTTTACTTGGCAGTGACCTGAAACTACCTTTACCTCTACCATTGTATGTGTGTGCATGTGTGCATATATTCCATTTCCTTGAGGGTATATTTCATAAGGTTTATCATGAGTATTCTTGATTCATAAAGACTAAGATCATACTCCTTATTAAGGTTACTCACGTGCTTTTCTATTTTAATTGCTTCTCTATTTCTCTTTTTTGAATAGTGATTTTCTGTGGCAACGATCCTGGCATTTTAAACACAAATATTGTGTTTAGATTCAGTGTTGCAGAAGAGGATAAGTGAAAGACCTCTGTTGTCCTAGAATTTGTAACGTATTCATAGGACATATTTCCTTTTTGACTTGTGCAACAACCCAATTACATTCCAAAGGACAATTCTGGTTGGGTTTAGACAAAGGTTCCCTGCTAGGTGATAATTCAATGATCAAGGATTAGGGGAAGGGATTTTGCTAAACTGACCATGTTTTCACAATTGCTCGTCTAGAAACTAGAAAAAATAATGTAGATCCGTCTTTTAGGGGGATCATTTTCCTTTGCAGTTGGCAGAGCTTCAGATCACATCTATCTAGAATGACAACTTTAGGAAAGATTTTAAGTCTTTGCAAGTATCTGCAAAAGTAGAGATGCTATATCTCCTCTCCTTTGTGAGGAGAGGATCTCACCAAGGTGATACCTTTTATGCAATAATTTTGTCTAAATATTCTTCTAAATATCATGTCTAAATTGTCTTTATGATTGCTTATTCTTACTTATGTATGCCCATTTAATATGAGAATTCTCCAAACCTTTGTTAGGAGAGTTTCTCACCAGTGTGATACCATTATGTAATAATTGTGTCTAAAAAGTTTCCAAAATATTATGTCTAAATTGTCTTTATGATTGTTTATGCTTACTTGTGTTCGCTCATCTAATATAAGCATGAGTTGTAGTACATAGTATATTATTGCTTCTAGTTTTATAAAGTTGTCTTATTTTGATGGCATTCCAAAAACGATTGAGTGCATATTGACGACTATGCAATCCTTTGTCATCTACAAATGATTGAGAGCTTATTGGCGACTATGCAATTCTTTGTGTTCTATTAGAAGGAAATAGAGTATTTATCTTTAGTGTTAAAAAGATATTCATAGGATGTGGCAATAACCATATCAAAATAGTGACAGTTTCCTGAAAAACACTTTACTGTTATGTTATACTTATTTTGGGAATATTTCTATTTTCTTGTCTTAGAAGAGAGTAAAATACTTTTTTTCTTTTTCTTTTTGCTTGTTAACTATTGAGCTATAGGGTGGAGGATGGTGCAACAATTTAGCATCATGTTTAATGCGTAAAAGTACTCATTTGGGATCATCTCTCTACATGGAAAAACAAATCGTGTTTTCAGGCATTTTAAGCAACAAACCTTCTGAAAATCCAGGTCAGTAATTTGAATTTTTTACATTTCTATTTATTGTCAGACTGCATTTCATTTTTTGTTGTTGTTGAAGGAAATGTTGAATGGATCCATTTCCTTATTTTCAGTGACTAACATCAGGTACATTTCTTCCTGAAGTCAATATAAGATCTTTTTTATTTTCAGTGAATAATATTAGGCACATTTTTTTTTGAAGTCAATACAGGATCGTTTGTTATGCAAATAAAGAAACTTTATCAAGAGTAATTCATAACAAATACCAACTAACTACAATACACATAAACATTTTGAGAGATTAAAAGTGGCATGCATAAATCTAAGACTAAGACGGAAACTTTAAGAATGCATTGGTCTATAGGTAAATACAACAAGATTATTCATGTCTTTACTAAACATTCAACTACCCCACTTTCATTTAAGAGTTTGATAATTGCTATGATCTTTCTTTTACCTTAAATGTCAGGAATGAGTTGAGTTATAATCAAATAGAAATCATAAGCTAAGTTGTCGAATTAGAATTGAAATTGGGTACGTGGATATGGTACGTCAATATGGGAAAATTTTTGGGGGATTGGGTACATCCGTACAAGAAACATATATATATATATACTAATTATAAATTAAAAGATATATGTTAAAAACTAAATATATTAATTATATCTTAAAAATTAAATATATACATTATAAATTTTATATTATTTATAATTTATAATTTTATTATATGATTATTAATATATACTAATATAGTGTATAATAGTTTAAATTTTAAAAATATATATATATATATATATATACTAATTATAAATTAAAAGATATATATTAAAAACTAAATATATTAATTATATCTTAAAAGTTAAATATATACATTATAAATTTTATATTATTTATAATTTATAATTTTATTATATGATTATTAAATATATACTAATATAGTGTATAATAGTTTAAATTTTAAAACTATTTTATAATATTAATTATTAACTATAGGGGTTCGCTCCTTCCTCTGTTGAAGTGCCTGTTATTCTTATTTGCATCAAAATTCATGGATTGTCCTTTTGCTTCTTCCTCTGTCAAAGTGACTATTATTCTTATTGGGCGCCACTTATTCTGATTCTTGTCATAGTTTTTGTCTAAAACATAGGTTTTTACTCATAATGCAAACCAATATGTTTAAGGGTTTTTAATTTTCAGGAGTAAAGAACTTTTTGTTTAGGGTTTTTTGGAGGTCTGGAAATTGGAAAAACTTAGGAATAGAAATAACGAACCTTGGCTGGTTTTGTGCTGATTCCGTGTCAACTTTGATTCTGGGATGTTTCGTACCCGAAATTGGCTTTATTTTTGAGTGATTCGGTAACTTAGAACATAGCTAGAGAATCTCGGTTATTTTCAAAGACACCCAAAAATGGAGAGGGATGCAATGTCCCCATTTTTGCGAGCATCAGTTATTTCTGGATTAGCCTATCATTTTTACCCTCGTAGGCTAATGGACTTGATTAGAGGGTCTTTAGAGGCTGTTACTTGGTCGTTTGGGACATTACTTCTCATCAGTTCGTCATTGGGTTCAAGTTCAGGCCTTTGCATATGTTATTTGGCTTAGTTTGGGACACTTACTATTTATAGTAAGTGATATTTGCAGAGATACTATTTTTGGCAGGGCACCTGGACATGAGGCATCTTCAGTGTTGATCCCAATTATTTAGTTGACTTAGTGAAATAATGATATATGTGCAAGTTATGCTATTTAATTATTAATAAAGGTGACTTTATTAATATTTAATTATTAAAAGGATATTATAAAGTTATAAAGTCACTTTATACACAATGGGGCCATGACCCTCAATTTAAGTGACTTAAAAATGAATTAAATGATTATGATTTATGGGGCCGATTATTAAAGTAAATTATAAAGTCAAAGTGAGAACATGTTATATCATTTAAATGATGTTATTAAAAGCATTTAATGAGACTTTTGACTTGGGCGCCCATATTGAGGAAAAATTAAAGGTATTTACTAAGTCAACAACAAAAACATTAAAAGGCATATTATTAATGTTTTAAATGCACAAGGTGGATTGACTTATTCTTGGAGAAGTATAAAAAGCCACAAAAGCAAATCGAATTCATCCATTATGAACACTTAACTTTGCTTTTTGTGAGTTTCTTGGGATTTGAGCTTGAGACCAAGGGTTTCAGTCATCTCCAGCCATTGAAGAACAAAAACTCTTCAATGTTTATGCAATTTTGAGGTTGTGAGAGATCAGCTGAATTATTGCCTGTGAGAGCTTCATCTAGAAGTTCTATTTGTGCTTAAAGCTGGAGAATTTTATCAAGGGTTTGAAGATTATTGAAGGATAATTAATTGCAGACCTGTAGCTTCATTCTTGGCAGCCATTTATATCAGATTTCAAGCATTATTTAGCAGATTGAAGGCATATCTTCAAGGGTTTCAACCCAGATTTTCAAGAGAAGGTATTTAAGCTAAGTGGCTGCATCTATTAGCTTAATTGGCACTTAATATCAGACCTGAATCACCTACAGCAGTGCCACGTGCTGGTCTTTATGCTAGGCGTTCCATTCCCCAGCAAAAACACCTTAGCTAACGTGCATATCTCGTCAGTATGGAGGGCGTCTAAGGCAATGGAAGCATTTTTGACTGTTTGGTGTGTGGAGAAAAGACTGCAGCAACAGATTGATCCATTAATCAGACTTATTTATTGCTGCTAACATTTCCAGAATTTCATATAATCAATGCTCTTGGACTACCGGGCATACTTTTATATTGTAAAGGCTTTAGAAGAGATAATCAATAGATAATAAGGTTGCATTGTAACTGTTTGACAAATTATCCATTGATGTAGATGAAGATTTCAGTCATGAATATGTGTTCCATCTGTTTGTGAAAATGCTTATGGCTGTAGCTTTCATTCCCACATTCTGGTTTGCATGCTAAGTGTTTGCTAAAATGCCAATGGTGTTATAGATGCATATTCATCATCAATTCATTCATATTCTTTCATTATTAGTTGTTGCACATCATTTCAGACTTAGTATAATATTTCAAAAGATCATATCAGCAATTCAAGTATCATCAAAAACTCTAAAAACTCAAAACAAAGCAATCAGAAGTTCTTATCAGCCTATATCAGCTTGCACACCAACTGTTTGACAAAATTCCAAAGGCAGCAAGTGAAGAGTTTTTGAGTCAGATTGGGTTAGGCTCACTACAAGGGAGAACCAAAGTAAAATGGTAATGCATTTTTGTCAGTTGTTTATTCATTCTCCATTAGTTTTTTTAATTTACTTGGATCATAATTTCATGGATGTAATGTTTGAGAAATTAATAAATAAACATTGAAAATGCTGAAAATTGTGACAAGAACTCTAAGCGTAGTCACAAGTGGCTGAATAATTTGGTGAGATATATTAATTTCAACTCCAACCAAATAAAGCAACCCTTTTGTAGAGTGGTTGTTTTGTGGCCAATTACTGTTAATTGCATGGTCAAGTTGTGTCAACCAAATATTTAATAGTTGCTAACTATGCAATCAATTATTGTCAACCATGCAAGCATTAATTTTTGTTTTTGTCTTCCAGGTTTTTCCTCTTTTACTCAAATAAGTTTCAAGAAGTTCTTTTTGTCAATGGATTTTTAATTGCTTTAGTATGGTGTTTGTAATGCTCCTAAAGGTAGACTTGGACAAGGTGGAACTTGCCTAGGTATTCCCATCCAGATTATTGGTTAGAGGGCCCCACACATGGAACTTAATCAATAGTTGTAGATGAAATATAATGAAGAGTATGAGCTAGCAAGTGAAAAATAGGTCGTTCACCAACTTTTGGGAAGATTAGTTGACGGGATGAAAACCATTGTCAAGCCTACCAAATTGGTAGAGGTTTTCCATTTGCTTTATAGGATTTAGGGCTTGAAGTTGAATGACCATAGGAGGACTTAAAATATTGTAGATGTTGCTTGAAGGAGATCCCAGGGCATTGCTAAATTTAAATGTAACAAAAGAATCTTCTTAAGGATATCATCTCTTTCATCCATTTCCCTTCTCCATTGAACATGCCATCTTTTGATGGAAAGGGGTATGACAGTTGACTAGATTATCCTAAGCCTAGATAAGCTATGAGCTAGTCATTTGTAAATTTGATCTCAGATGGCCCTTGAATCTAATAAAAAGTGGTTAGGGCCTTTCTGATTTTATATTTTCTATTGGAGTTTGAATTTTGAAGAAAAAAAGTAATAATATAAAATCAGAAATATACAAAAATTGCTCATTTCCAGGCTAATTAGTTTCATTTTTGTACTTTACTTTTAGTAGAGTTTTCTATTTCATATTTGTTGGTTGAAAATTTTGTATATCTTGAGGATATGCAAAATTGTGGTTTCAGCCACAGCACATGAGATTTAACTCTCCTAATTAAGGGAAGGCTCCCCCTTTAACTAAATAAAACTGATATGGGTAGGACAGCAATCGTTCCTCTTATTTCAGGAAAGATTACGTTCTTTTCTCTTCACAGAAAAGAAACAGTATACATTGATAAAACCTATTACAGCAGCAATACAGTGAAATTAAGAAAGAGGAAATAAAGTTTCCTGAAAGTACAAAGACTTCCATTACTTCCTCCGGGACGGGAAAACAATCAATAAGCACAAAGTCTTGAGGAATGAGATCCTATCTACCCTTTTTCAGAATAATTACTTGATGAAAAAGTACAACACAAAATAGCTCAAAGACTATAACTATGATGTATTTCTTGATTACTCTAAATGAGAAATACTATGAGCACAAAGACTTATAATTCTTCTCGATTTCTAATATTAACTATGAATTCAATCTTCACATTTGCAGCACAAAGACTGCAGACATTTGAATCGAATCTCTTTTCAGCAATATTCAACAATTCTCAAGTAGTCACAAAATGATGATCCAAAATGACATAAGAACATATAGGATGCAAAATGAAAATTCAGCTCAAAGTCTGAAATTCCAGTTTCTTGATATTACTTGAAAATTCACAATTATCAACTATAAAGCTCAAAGACTTTATGAGTATAAAATTCTGCAGAGTTTTCTTGCTTGCTAAAAAGATATCTATTACAATAGACCCCTCAAGTATTTATAGGAGGAAGGTCTGGAGAAAAAGGTGGGAGAATCTCAACAAACTTGAGAAAATCTCTCAACCGATAACTAACTGCAATTGACTTATTCAAAATTACAATCCAAATTGTGATTTGTCTTGTAAAATTTTACATGTAATCACATTTTTCAAAACTGCAAGGAAAGAACACTTGCAATTGCAAAATTTGTTTTTACATATATTTTGTCGAAAGTAAAAATACATAAAACAACTTAAAATTTCAATTTGCTTCATTCCTATCTTTGAAAGATAAGAATTTGCTGATGATAGTCTGCAATTCATTCGGATCTGGACCCAATGTGTTCTTGGCTACTGCAACTGTCTTCAAGATTACATCAAAGTATCTGATTGTTGCCAATCTATGCTCTTCATAAGTAGTTTGCATTTTCTCAAGGATTGTCTGATGATTAACAAGTTTATGAATTGAATCCATAGAAAACTGCTCTGATTCCATTTGTTGACGAAGATTGGCTGCCATTTCTGTAGTAACTAAATCAGCTGCAAGTAATTCATCTTCTTGATTCAAAACTGTACAAGAGATCTTCTCAAAACTTGAAAGAATATCCTGCTGAACTTCATCATTCATTTCTAAAGTAGCTTGGATATCTTTGATAAGATCTTGAATGACCAATGACTTGTTTGTCATAAGTTCTTCAAATTCTATGTACTTCTCTCTGTTTGGCAAGATCGAGTTGCTGCATAGAATTTGTAACTTGACTTGATCTATCTCATGCCAGATTTTTAAATCTTTTTCAAGCGATTCCAAACTTTGCTTGAAGGCTTCCAAAGTCTGATTTAGCTTTATTTTGGCTATTTTGACATTTTTGAGAACTTGCAAGGTCTTCTCAATCATTGGAATGCTTTGATCAATCAGCTGAGTTATCCATGAATCAACTGCTTTGGCCTTTTGTGCAATTCTTTCTAATTGCCTAACTGATTCATTAGGAGGAGCTGTAGATAGAGAATCAACTGCTTCTGATGATCCTGTAATCCTTTGAATAACTGAAACCAGCTGAGCATTGTCTTCTTTGAGCTTTTCCTTTTTAGCTAGAAGTTCATTATAGCTTTGTGTCAAAATCGTCACTGAACTCTGAGCATCTTGCATCATATTGGCATGAGTCTGCTTGCCCAATTCTACCCTTGTGAACCTGTAATCAGACACTTGCATATCTTCATGTGGTTTATCAACAAGAGGCTCTGCAATCTCAGCATATTTCATTCTATTGCTGTCAACAAACACTTGTGAGACTGTTTTTGCTTTCTTTGCAACCATTGGTTTTGATTTCTTCAATTTTTGGAAATCAAAAATATCAGGAGACACTGCTTGTTTCTTTCTTTTTGGAGCAATTGAATTCAACCATGGAGGAAGATCCAAGGTTGTCACATCTGAGATAGCAACTGCAGTCTCATTTTGTGTTACAACAGAAATTCTAGGAGGTGCCTTGGTTTGTACAGCAACTATGTTTTGCTCAGAAGACAAATTACAACTAGGATTGGCCATGAAACAATCAAAGCTTGTTACAGATGTATCAATCTCTGGAAGAGTTATTTCTGACATGACTGGAAAGATTGGATTTACATCAAAGATACTCTCCAAGTTATTGGGCAAGCTCCTCATAGGTGTGTTTATTATTGATGAAGATTGATGACTAGTTTCTTGAGGTGGGATAGAAGGAACAAATACCGTGGAGAAAGAATCAACATCACTATCGATATGGGACATAGGAGATATAGCTGATTCTGGTATTGCAGCTTCAATGTGAGGAGTTATCTCACTTAGAATGGTAGAGGTCTCAAAAACCTCGTCTTCTTCTTGTTGATCCAAAACTTGAATCTGCATTTGATTGACTGCTTTTCCCTTTAGTGTTTCCCTTTCCAACGGTTGCTCTGCAGCTCGGCTTACCTTCAACTTAATTCTGGTACCTGAAGAGGAAGCTCCTTCTTTTGACTGCTCTCTATTTTCTGACTTCAAACCTTTAGGACCAGCTGGATCATCTTCAGCTCTAACTTTGATTTTGATAGTTTTAACACCTATGCTTTTAAGCCAAGAGTTGGTGTTCGCCAAGACTGATTGAAACCTATCAAAGATTGAGACAGATTCCTTTTGGGACCACTGGATTGCAGGAATAGGGGCATTTGCAACTCCTTGTTCTTCGTATTCAGGATCTAAAATCTGCCTATCATCAATTACTCCCTCTGGAATTAAGGTCAGATTTAGATCGATAATTTGCTCCAATGTAAGCCTGCAATAATCCATTCTGTATAAATCTTTTTCTGTCTGGAGGTCTGCCCAAATGTCTTCAATACGGTGCACATGAGTGAAGGCTCTTTTAATTTTGTCTTTCACCCTTCTATAATCAAAATCCACTCTTGCCTGGAATCTCTTCAATGTTATCTCCTGAAGTTCAGTCTCCATTGCTTTGGCTCTTGAAGAAGTTGTCAAAGAATACCTCCCAATTATCAATGGATTATGTGATGAAATATTGACTCCAGTCTTGTGTTGTGTAGCTTGACGTGAATGAACTGTCATCAATTGTCTTCCTAGCTCCATCAGAATAATCTTATCAGTCGGATACCTCAGAAGCATATAAGGTTGATCTTCAAAGCAACCGACTCTCATATAAGTGAAGGTAGGGAATTGAAGAAACAAGCAGCCATACTCATTTACTTTATTCCAAGCCACATCAGATACCCTGTTATTTGCTAATGCTTTATCGAACAAACACATAAAGTAACCAAAGAAAGCATCTTGAACCCTTCTATAATGTGCTCTTGAACCCTTCTATAATGTGCTCGACTTGGAATAAAAGTCAGCTGATCATAATACTCCCAAACAGGCACCAATGATCTGTCACCTTTAGGAGATAGGCCTGGAAAATGCCTCAACGAAGCTGCTATATAAACCAAATACGAGTTCATATAGAAGGTAAGAGTGGTGGGAACCTGTGCAAGCTGTTCACACAAACTGTCACTGATTATTTCTCCTCAGAATATTGGATGCTGTGCTTTTCTAATAACTACCATGAACTTATACATCCAGTTTTCAAACACATTAGAAACCTTCAACCCTGCTATTCTGCTCAAAAGAGTGATCATATCATTAATTTCCTCTTTAAAATTAGACCGATACAACTTAGGTATCCGGGTGACACAAGGTTGTGATTTGAGAAGCCACTTAGAATTGATATGTCTGATACAATCACTCTTTTTCTGCTCGAAATGTCTATGAGCACTCTTCAACGGGATCTCTGAATATGTAGTAGCATCAGGAACTCTGAAAACTCTGTTGATTGTTTCAGCATCAAGCCTGATAACCACGTTGCCATCATCGTCTTTGATAGTTCTGGATCCTCTATCAAAGTGTGTTGCACACACAAGGACGAATTCTGGTTCAAGGGCAGCAACAGGAAAAGAAGACACCAGATGAATATGACTCCTCAACAATTTTTGCATGTCAGAAGAAGTAGATTTCTCAGCTCTCCCAAGAAATTCAGACATATCAACATGCCCAATTTCAGTGTCCTTGATCTCATCGATATTCGAAACAACGTGAGATGGAGAAATCTCATTCTGATACTTATCAAACTTATATTTCATCCTTTTGCTTGCTGGAGAAGTTGGTTCGTCTGTCATTGAACAGGAATCTGCAAGACTGCGGTGAAAACCCCATAAGGTCAGAACATCATCAGCATCAACGTGAGTGGACATGGTGAAACTCAAACCCTAAGACAACGAAATGATCTTTGGAAGAATGATGGAAAGCCGATGAAGATGAATTCGGAACTTGATGGAATGATGACAGTCAAAAACAGCATCTTGTCTTTTTGAAACAGCAAGACAAAGAGATTTTTGGCTTGAATTTTGAAGTTATATCAAAAAGTTCGACTTTTGCACCTTTTAAAAGCATTTCGGGTTTTTCTATGCCTATAGCAATTTTTATAAAGGCAGTCGGGATTTTTTGGAAGTTTAACAATTTTTCAATTTTGCAATTTCAAAAATTGTAATTTCAACTGCAAATCCCGAAATTGCATTTTGGTTTTCAAAACCCGAACTATGACACAAAGTGAGTTATTTTGTGGAAAATGACAATGGAGGATTGGAAGCGGAATGGGTGAAAATGAAAGAAACGAATATGGTATATGAAAGTTTTATTGCTGAAAAGTGAGATGATGAAGATGAAATGAAGTAAAAGTTTTGTTGCTGGAATGGCGAAATGAAAAACGCGTTTTCATTATAAGGCATTTGGAAAATGAAAAATGCATTCAAAATGAGGTTTGAGAATGGAGATATGAAAGGATATGGAAGGCAAATTTTTCGATGGGATGAAGGAAAGTAGAGGACACGTGAGGTATGATAAACTGAAAATGAATAAAAGCGAAAGGCATATGAAGACGCGTTTTCATATGGGCGGACAGAAAATAAATAAAAACATATTTTATAACAACACAAAATGACAAAGAAAACGCCTTTTGTAAAATACAAAAGCAAATACTAACAAAAATACGTATAAACGAGTATGGATGAGGCGATGACTGTGTAAAAAGATGTATAAAAGTTAAAGAAAAACGCGTTTACATTTAAAGACATTAAAATCAAAAACGAAATGCGTAAATGTGAATGACTTATAATATAAAGTAATAAATAATAGAAAAACGTGGAAAAGAGATCAAGAAACGCATAACATACCTGAAGCGAGTTTGCAAGTAAAAATAATGGTGAAGAAACCCTAGGCGCGTTGAGCAATGACAGAAAACTGACTATTTACAGAAGAAAATCCGAACTTTAAGCATTGAGGTCGATTAAATCTCCTTGAATCAGGGAAGTAAAAGCAAACAAGGATTCAAATAGCTTGAAACAGAAAGGCGTCGGACTTTCTGAAGCTTTTGACAATGTAAAATGTCGATAGAAACATAAAATCGGGTTTCTTAGACTTCAATGCAATTTCATTTTAACAAATTCACACCTTTTGGATGCAATTGCATTGAATCGGGCTTTTTGAACTCCAACGCAATCTAACTTAAAGCAAATCGGACTTTTTGAATGACTTAGCAATTTTCATTTTGTCAAAAATGAAGACTTTAACAAATTCGGGTTTTTAAAGCCATATGACAATTTCACTTTAGCAAAAATATAAAGACTTAACAAAAATTCGGGTTTTTAAGATGACTTAAACAATTTCGGGATTTTAAGAAACTTTAGCAATTTTGCCTTTGAGTCTAAATTTCCCTATTTGCTGAGTTGCTCCAAAAACCCGAATTTGGTCAAAAAGACACTAAAAATGACTCAGAAATTGACGAAAATGGAAATGAAAGAGGGAAAAAGATTAGCCCAAAGGTTAATAAACCTAAAACCGAGATTTGTCACTCTTTGCACCTCGTAATGCGTGCCTTAGAGAAGAAAAGTCTCAAATTTTATGAAAATTTTGATTGGTTATCCAAATTTTTAAAACGAGTCAAAAATTCAGGATAACAATATTCAAATAACATACAAAAAAAATATAAAATTTAGAAACAAAAGCATAGTCTAGAAGAAATCTAGGATGAGATGTTATAGTGGTAATAGAGAAAGTGATCTTGCCAACCTATTTGGGATTGGGTACTTTGATGTTAGTCTAGTTTAATCCACAAGAGTGATAGGGAATTAAGATATTATTGAAGAGAGAGGAGAGAGGAAGCCATGGGTGAGCGGGATTAGGGAGGAGAAACCAACCTCTAAGAGATTGCCAACTGGGGTAACAAGGTGTTAATCAGGGAGATGAGGGATTCCATGTTGGATATAGCTTGGGCCTTGAGGGAAATGAATCAATTATTGAGTGCATCTAGATCACATTAGAATGTTGGGAAGGTAGTAACTTAAGAAATGATAGAATTTCAAAATATGTTACCCCAAGTTTTCAGGATGGGGATAGTAGGTGAATGGGGGGATGTGTTTCAGGGACGGGGATGGAAGGGAGGCCATTTTTAGGGGATGACTATTAAAAAAGAGGGAAAATTTAAATAATATAGAAAATTTCAAATATTCACATGATAGCATTGATAAGACAATCCTTGTATACATCATAGAACCTTAACACATTATATTAGAGTTCAATTGAGATTTTCGTTACATGAAAAGGGACAAAAAAATTAAGTTTTAACAAAATTTAATTGCATTCATTGACAATGTGCATATATATCATATACAAATTACAACAAAATGCCCAAAAGTTGCAAGTTTTAACTACTAAATGACAAAAATATAGAATTATGCAGCTGTCCCTAATCAACATCTCCTAGTACTGCATCAAAATCGGAGTCTAAATCATTGCCACCTCTCCCTAACACTGCATCAAAATTGGAATTTGAGTCATTGTCTCATCTTGATCTAGTGGAACCCCAACTCCCATCATTCGACTTTTGAAAGCCTCCATGTTGAAAGTACCCATGTTCGTGTTAGCCAACTTGCCCAGATTCGAAGAGAATTTTGACTCCGACAGGAAAGGCTTGCTCAACTTCTTAATCACCGCCTATCTGGATGCATTTGCCTTGCTGGATTCAGCATTGTTATCCCTGCCAGTTGCTCTTACTTCAGCCATCTTGCAAAAACAAAAGATAGTTATCAGAAATTTAACTTAGAAAAATAAAATCACATTGGGTCTGCCAGTCGACTTTTGAAAATGAGAAGCTGCAACACTGTATTTCATCTTCAAACCTCAACACTTCCTGTAGCAACTTCAGACTTTCAACACTTAGAAAATTTTCCAAGCTAGCTTCAACAACTTCAGCACTTAGAGAAAATTGGCCAACTTAGCCTCAACAACTTCTCAGCCTCAAAATTATTCACTCTCAAAGTTCGACTTCAGCTGCAACACTCTCACAACTAGAGCCCAAGTTCGCACTTCTTCACCAAGTTTTAGCTTACACTGCAATCTTCTCCTGCTTCAAATCGAACTTCTTCAGCTGATGGAGAAAAATGAAACAACTTCATAGTTCATATAGCTAAGTCAAATTCTAGAAGAAGCCAATTTTAGCCAGTTTATTAAATTTCCACTACTCCACTGTAGGAATTCGAATTTCCCTCCTCAGGCAGTTGCAACACTTGGCATTCGGCATCCAAAATATTTGACCTTCTAGAATTTCAATAAGATTCACTTCACTGGTCAAGGCGTAGTTAGCATTTTTAAATCATCTTTTGAAAAAATATTAACTTCAATTGCTCCTTTAAGAAATTCATTCTGCTGGCTAGGGCATTGACAACTTTGATTTTATTCATCCCTGGCTCAAGATTATTTTTACGAAGAATTCGATCAAATTCACCTAGGCAATCAACTTCAAATTGACCATCCAAGGCATTTTATTTCAACGTCTTTTATTCCTTGCCTTAGAAATTTTTAAAAATTTTCCCCTAGGAAATTCATCAATCAAGTGCCCATCAAAAATCTTCATCATAAAATCCTTGGCGAGCTGTTGAAGACTTTAAAATCAATTCCTCGTCGAAGATGTCTGATACCCAAAAGAAAATTCCCTTTAGAAAGCATCAAATCCATGGGTCTACAAACGAAGGGGTACATTTAATTTTTTGAATTTTAACGTTAGAAAAATATTTTTCCATCAAATTTATTCTCGTTCTTCATCTCTGGGCGTATTTTCTTGCTTGGCCTTGACAATTTTCGTCATCCTCATGATGCTAGAGTTTTTGACTCATCCTCGCAAATTTTATTCATGCCTTAACAAATTTCACCACCTTCTCAAACTTGGTCGTATTTTCTCTAGAGGTGAAATTTTATGCCTTAGAAATTTTTTAAATCTTATCACAAGCATGGCCGCATATAGGGGTCAAGGAGAAAATTTGAATTTTGCCTTAGAAATTTTTTCTCCATTCATCCTCCAGTCATGGCGCATTTTGCTTGGGGTGGAGGAATTTCATCAACACTTAGCATATCACCTTCAATACCCTTGGGTGCATTTAGCATGTGGAGGGGGAATTAACTTCCAACGCCTTAGAATATTTCTCAACTTCATCTCTAACATGGGCATATTTAGCATGTGGTGAAGGATTTAGCTTCCAACAGTTAACCACTTTTCAACATACTTCTAGAGATGGGCGCATTTAGGGGGTAGAGGTGGAATCAACTTCACTTAACAACTTTTACTCCATTTCACTTTCATCTTGGGCGCATTTAGCATGTGGTGAAGGAACTTTGACTTCAATGCCTTAGACAATTTCCTCACTCCACTTCTAGCATGGGCGCATTTTGAGGGTGGTGAAGGATTTAACTTTTGCTTAGACAATTTTCTCACTCCACTTCTAGCATGGGCGCATTTTGAGGGTGGTGAAGGATTTAACTTTTGCCTTAGACAATTTTCTCACTCCACTTCTAGCATGGGCGCATTTGGGGTATGGAGGGGGAACTTACAAACACTTAGAATATTTTTCGAAAAGCCAACACCTCCAACATGTTTGGGCACATTTGAGGGGGTTTGTAGGAAGTTTTCATGCGTTAGAAACTTTTTCTATCTTCTCAAGCTGAGGGCGCATTTTGGGGGTCAAGGAGGATTTAATTCTAGACTTAGATTTTTTTTATTGGCCAACTTGTCCTTGGGTGCATTTAGGGGGTCCTGCAGTATTTATCAAACACTTAGACAAATTTTCATCCTCCTGCCAACTTGAGGGCGCATTTGGGGGTAGGAGTAGGAACTTCAACAGTAACTTTTTTCATCCTCCTGCCAATCTTATCTTGGGCGCATTTGGAGACCCCTACAGGATTTGTTCAGACTTAGGCATTTTTCCAGCTTGCTCGCTTCTAATTTACTATATTTAGTAAGCCCTTTGATTTTCATACATCTGAAGCTTGGATTGATCTGAAATTTCAACCACAGGATCTTTATGACCAAGTTGATCTGTTCACATTGCCATCTCGAGCTGACTTGCTATTTTATAGCATGTTTCTGAAGGTGTTTTACTATTTATAGTAACTGCTCAGTTTCATGACTTCCCTAACTCCGTTTGACTTGAAATTTGAATGGTATGCTCCTCATGGGGTGACCTGCCCGTTCACACTGGCGCCTGCTTTTGACTTACTATTTATAGCCTATTTCAGAAGTGACTTACTATAAATAGTAAGTGCTCCGATTGCCTTCAAATTTTACCAGTGGATAGCTTGAAAGATACTGATTGCAGTGGGATACACCGGTTTTCGAAAATTCTGGCATTTGACCCCTCATTCTGGGTCTTGAAGTTGGAAACCCTAATTTGACCACATGTTGCTTAAACGATCTCTGTTTGACCTCGTTTCTATTGAATGCCAGTCAATTTGTGATACTGAAGTGCTGGGGGGGGTTGCTAGAGTGGATTTGCTAAAAATAGTAAGTTCCTGAAAAAATGACCAACTGTGTTTGCATGTCACATCACTGAGTAGCTCTTGAAAAACCCATAAGGAATAACCTGACATGTGCTGAAAAGCTTTGCATGCAAACCCTAAAAATAGCCTCTGAAAGCAGCTCTTGAAAAAGGTCCTGATCTTGGTTTGCATGTTATACCACTGCGAAGCTTTCGAAAAACCCACAAGGAATGTCCAGACATGTGTAGAAAATTCCAACATGCAAACTCTAAAAATAGCTTCCAAAGGTTGAATACTGAAAGTCATCGTTTCATTTTGCATGTTATATCATCGCGTAGGTCTCAGAAAACCCAGAAATATTCTTCAGACATGCACTGAAAAACTTCGCATGTAAACCCTAAAATTAGCTCCTGAAGGTGAACTGTTTAAAAATAGAAAGTTGTTCGTTTCAGCTCAAAATTTGCAGGCAAGCAGTTTGAAGTGTTCAGGATGCAGTGTAATGATTAGAACTTCAAAAGTGTTGAGAAAAATGTCCCAAATTAGGCACTTATTAAAAATAGTAAGTTGTCAAAATTTGATGAAACTTTGCTGGGAACTTGTTGGAAGCATGCTGAATACATTGGCAGACTCAAATTTCAATTTATTCACTCCATTTGACTTCAAACTGGCCAAAAGATAGCAAATCCTAATTCTCAGACTTAGCCAAAATCTCACATTTAAGCTCAAAGACGGGCACACCCCGGAAAGACAAACAACAGAAAAGGGACAGAAAGAGAGAGAGAGAGACCAAACCAAAGCCAAAAGATCAGAATGGAGCAAAAATTAGGGGGTCCCCATTTTGAATGGGGTGATGTGTGAAAAGGTCACAACATCTAGCGACTCCACGGGAAAGTGTTGAAAAACACTTTAAGAATTGAACCTTGATTAATCTTCCTCAAACCATCATATAGAAAGATATTTACTCAAAAAGGGGAGAAGAATCTGATATTGGATCAGAACACTTTCATCCAAGACCTTGTGAGTGTGTGCATATTCGTTCCATCTCTAAACCATCTTGACCTCCGGAATCGGCCACAACAAACTATATAAATATCTTAACTTCAAAAGCAACTTGGACATTGCCTCGCTGCCAGTTAGGTGTCCATAGCCCCGATGAGGTTGTCGCTACAATTCTCACGAATATTGCTCCACTGCCAGCCGGGCGTCCATAGCCCCGATGGAGTTATTCGCATGTTCCCAAAACCAATATCTCAAAGTGTAATATTTCTTTCATTTTTCTCTTTTTTCATTTCTTTTCTCTTTTCAGATATTTCTTTTTAGCACATTTTCCTTTTCCTTTCACATTGATTTTCCGTCAATTCCACAATTGGCTGGCAAGCAAAGAATCCTCCAATAGGTTTTGAGAATTGTATTGGCGCTGAAGTAAGACGTAAGATTTTCACTTGCCATAACCTTTCCCAAGAAACCAAAATGACTCAGAGTGGAGATAGGTAGTGTTGATGTGTTTTTCAAGACCGCACCAACGCAGAATAAAGTCGCCAACGGCTTCCCTATTCTCTCTTGATCAAAGTATTCCGCACGCTAAGATTGCAAGAAAGTTCGTGTGTTCAACTCCAAGGTTCTTTTAGTGCGAATAGGCTCAGTTGGCTCAATGTGATTTGCTGGTATTTCAAGGGGACTTACGGAATTGTTCAGCAGCAGAGGAAGGAATTCAAACGCTCGAAAGATTTGTCTATGAAGCGCGGGTTTGCTATTCTAATCAGAAAGTACTGAATTGAAATGGTGTAAGGTTAAGAAGATTCTAATCTACTCTAAGACGTGGGATATGTAGCTCAACTTTAGCAAACTTCAACCAAACTTTGCTTTGCCTTGCATCGGACAGCTTCCACGGAGTCGGTGCAATCTTCAGAGGAGTAGTTCAAGGTGTTCAGAACATAACTTAGCATGAAAATACCATCACAACGACGCATATAAACATACAAATCATGATCAAAGTTAAGTACATGATATTCCAGTTGACCACACAAGGCGCATTTACCATCAGCAAATACACTAGTGGTATGGATAGATGAAGTTGCTTAGATCAAACACCACATTCCACAGCTAACATCTACTACTTGCATGAAATGAAACTTATTCTACTTTAAGTCACTACTCGAATCAGAAGGATGAAGAAACCTTGCTAGCTACTCACAACAAAAGACGAAATTCATCATCAATGAAAATTCTTTTTATTGGGAGAGTGTTCACAACAATTTCTTACAAAGTTTTAAGGAAAAACTTTCCTTCCTCTTCACCTACTCTATCAATCTATACTAAGCTACTTCTAATTTGTCTCTCTATTCTAACTTCTACTCTAATTCTACTGTCTCATTAATTTACAAATGAAGGGGGACTCCCCCTTTTATAGATGGCCAAGTCCAACAGACGGCTCAGATTACAATCGACTGGATGGCCCAGATCGTGCCACCTCAGCCCTAAACAAGATTTTCCCTAAAAACCGCCACCAAGAGGAGTGGGGTAATAAATGAGCCATTAATGGCCACCATCTTCCAGAAGATTCCCGTTTGTAGACGCATTCACACTGCTCTGTTGTTCGCGTTCAGCCAATTCTGTTGATCACTTGGAGGAGGGCAAAAGAGTCTCTAAGATTGCCTCCTCAGATAATAAAATTTGATAGAATCTGGAGTTCAACTGCTCTTGATCTTCCTCTTGACGTTGTTCTTCAACCTTGCTCGAACTTCCACTCTTTTCTCCATCTTGAGTTTTGAAAACATTTCCTCTCTGTCACTAAGTCTCAACACTTAGCCATTCTTCGCAACTTTCTTCCTTCGAGGTTGAAACATCATCTTGGATTACTTTCTTCATCACCTTAAGTCATCGCCGTTTGGTCTTGACGTTCCTCCTGCAAAACAAGCAAGGAGAAGAATATTAGAACATTTTATAATATAAATTCAACTCACTTACCAGGATTTTCGTGTTTCGACTTTCAAGCGTTCGTCGTTTTCACTAGCCAACTTTGCATTCAATCCTTCATGCCTTAGCCAAATTTCATCATCCTCAAGGACGTATCATCTTTCGAAAGTGTTAACTTCAACCGCATCTTCCTTACTTTTCCGGCCGACATTTCATCCAACTCTGGCTCAAGCAAAATGTTTTCATCAGGAACTTGATCAAAAATCATCTAGGTGATCACTTTCAAATTCATCCGTCAAGGCACTTCTAACACATTTTTTCCCTTGCCTTAGAAAATTTTAAAATTTCCCTTAGGAAATTCATCAACCTGGTGCCCATTTGAAATCTTTATCACAAAATCCTCGGCAAGCTGTGGAAGACCTCAAAATCCATTCCTTGTCGAAGATCTCCAATACCCAGAAGAAAATTTTCTCCAGAACTTGTCGAATTCATGGGTATACAACGAACGGGTTCATTTAATTTTTTGAATTTTGAACCTTAGAAAAATAATTCTCTATCTAATTTATTTCCATTTTTCACTTCAGGTGCATTTCCTTGCTCAACTTTGAAAATTTTTATTGACCCTGTGCAGCTGGCATCATCCGACTTTATCTCTGGCAACTTTATCCAAATTTCATACTTCCAAGTCCAGGCGTGATTTTCCTCTAGGGAGGTGGAAATATTTAGATTGCCTTAGAAATTTTTCTTATTTGATCTTCAAATCATCTTCCTGTGTTGAGAAATTTTTTATTGTTTTGACTCACTTAAAAAAAAATTTCTCCTCGAATGGCTTGGGCGCACTTCAGGTGTCCAACTTCAAGCTTAGATGCCTTAGAAAAATTTCAATCACCCTCTCTTCTCCTTGGGCGCAAATGGAGGGGTGAACTTCAAATTTCATAGAGTTAGAAATTTTTTTAAGTCCTCACCTAGCTCAGGCGCAAATAAAAGGTCTTGCCTTCAATTTTGAACACTTAGAAATTTTTTTCACTAACTCACACAAGTCAGGCGCAAATATCCCCTTTAGGTTTTAATTTAATGACTTAGGAACTTTCGATTCCACCCTCTCCAAGCCAGGCGCAATTGACACCTTGAGCTTTCAATTTATAACCACTTAACACATTTTATGCTTGCATGCCAGACAAGGGCGCATTTGTAAGGGTAAGCTTTCATTTTTTATGCCTTAGTAAAATTTCAAGTCTCTAAGCTCAGGGGCGCATATGCAAGGGGGAGCTTTCAATTTTAACACTTGGAAAATTTTATACCTCCAACACCTTTTAAAGAGGGGCGCATTTGACCCATGAAGCTCTCAGTTTTAATGCCTTAGAAATTTTTATCAAGTCTCCCTCTTGCTAAGGCGCATTTCCCCATGCTAACTTCCAGTTTTCAAACGCTTCAAGCTCAAGCGCATTTTGGAAGGTGTGCTTCCAGTTATACCATAGGCGCATTTGAATGGGTGGACTTTCATTTTCTACGCCTAAGTCAACACCTTCAAAGAGGGGCGCATTTGGAGTAGTCTACTTTCAATTTGTGTGCCTTAGAATATTTCTCAAGTTCCTTCCCTTTTAAGCTCAAGGCGCAAATCATGGGGTCTTCTTTCAATTTAAGCTTCCACACTTAAATTTTCTTCCGGCTCAACCCTCTAGTCAAAGGCGCATTTACCACCTTGTGCTTCCATTTCAAGTTCCAACACTTAGAAATTTTGCTAACCTATTCATAGCCAGGCGCATATGGAGGGGTCTTCCAAATTCGTTTGCCTTAGAAACTTTTCATCATCCTCTTCAAGGTAGGGCGCATTTTGGACCTCTTACTTCCAATTTTCGAAACCTAGAACAATTTCAAGTCTCCTCTTCTCTTTCCAGGCGCATATGGAGGGTGGAGCTTTCAATTTTCTCACACTTAGTAAAATTTCCAAGCTCCTCTTCAAAGAGGGGCACATTTGAACCCCTGTGCTTTGAATTTTAATGACTTAGAATATTTCAAGTTCATCTTGCCTTCTCAAGGCGCATATGGAGGCATGAACTTCCAATTTTGACACTTAGAAGATTTCCTTATCAATTTTCAACCTCCTGGGCGCATTTAAGAGGTCCTCCTTCCAATTTCATCACTAGGGCGCATTTGCTAGGTGCTTAACTTGAAGCTGAAGGACGCATTTTCACATGTCCACTTCCAATTTAAAATATTTTCAACCTCTCCATGCAAAACAAGGCGCAATTAAGAGGTGGAACTTCCAATTACCAAGACTTAGAATATTTTTACCTTCATCTTTTCTTCAAGGGCGCATTTTGCTCCTCATGCTTTTAATTTGTCAACTCTAACCTCAAGGGCGCACTTGGAGGGGTCTACTTCCATTTTGTAACACTTTGACTATTTTTCAACCAGCTTGAAGTTCAAGGGCGCATTTCATGTGGGCTGCTTCCATTTTTGCCAACACTTAGAAAATTTTCAATCTCATCTTCTTTTCAAGGCGCAAATGATGTAGGCTATCACTTGGTGGGCGCATTTCAGCCATGGAGCTTCCAGTTTCAAGAACTTAGGCAAATTTCAAGGCTCTAAGCTCAAGGGCGCAAATAAGACCCTCTACATCAAGTTTTTGTACTTAGAATATTTTTCCATGCTTCTTCCTCCAAACTAAGGCGCATTTTAGCCTGTGAGCTTCCAATTTGTGGCACTTAGAAGATTTTCAACCAGCCTTCGGCTTTTAAAGGCGTTTTTCACTAGCTGGATTTGAAAATTCATCAATTTCAGTGAATTTTATGCTCTTTGCCTGATTTAGGGCAACTTGATCATGCTAACCCTAATTTGCTATTTTTAGAAAGTTTGTCAATTTTGCACTTCAAGCTAATTCCCAATTCCCGAAGGCTTGATTTTAACTTTGTCTGGATCCTAGTGACATGATTGAGCTGCTGGTGCCCGGTACCTGTATGCCTCTGCTATTTTTAGCAACCTGCTAAAAATAGTAAATGTTCAAAATAAGCTCAAATTTCATGTGCTGAATGCCTGAAGCGTGGTGATCGTGGCTGGATTCTACATTTGCATGGCTGTCGTGTTTCGCCCTTGAATTTAGGAAACCCTAATTCCTCTGTACCAACTTGCTATTTTTGGCATGTTTCTGGAAGTGGTTTATTATTTATAGCAACTGCTTGTTTCTGATAACTCCACAACTCTGTTTGATTTGAAATTTGAATGACGCGCTCCTCACCACGTGACCTGCCTGTTGACATCGGCGCCTGCTGCTGACTTTCTATTTTTAGCCTGTTTCCAAAATGACTTACTATAAATAGTAAGTGCTCCGTTTGTCTTCAAATTTTACCAGCAGATAGCTTGAAGGATGTTGATCGCGGTGGTTTACACCAGTTTTCAAAAATTCTGACTTTTTACCCTTCTTTTCAGGTCTCGAAGCTGGAAACCCTAATTTGTTTTGCATGCATATCAAATGATCTCCGTTTGTCATTGTTTCTGTTGCATTGCGATCAGCTTGTGATTCTGAAGTGTTGGGAAGTGGCTGCCGGGATGCACCTGCTAAAAATAGTAAGTTCCCAAATGAGTGACTATTTCTGTTTGCATGTCACATCACTGCGAAGCTCTTGAAAAACCCACAAGGAATATGCAGACATGCAAAAAAAACGCTGACATGCAAACCCTAAAAATAGCCCTGGAAGACTGAATTCTGAAAGTCGTTATCTCGCTTTGCATGTCACACCATCGCGAAGGTCTCGAAAAACCCAGAAGGAATATCCAGACATGCGTTGAAAAACTCTTCATCTAAGCCCTGAAATCTGCTTCGGAAGCTGAACTGCTAAAAATAGCAAGTTGCTCGTTTTAGCTCAAATTTTGCATGCGAGTAACTTGATGTACTCTGAATGCTGTGTGACTGTCGGAATCTCAAAAATGCTGACTGATTGCCCTGAATTGCACACTTACTAAAAATAGTAAGTACCCGGAATTTGATGAAAATTTGCTGAGAGCTTGCTAGAAGCACACTGACAGTAGTGTTAGTCTTTATTTTCAATTTATTTACCTCACTTGACTTCAAATTGGCTGGAAAGATGGAAACCCTAATTTTTAGACTCAGCCAAAATTCCACGTTAAGGTTCAACGGCGGGCACATCTCGGAAAGACAGACAGTAGAAAAGAGAGACAACGACAAAATGACCCAAAAGCAAAGCCAAAATTAGGGGGTCCCCATTTGCAATGGGGCGATGTGTGAAAAAGGTCACAACAGGTAGGGCATTTAAGATCTTTTAGACTCATGTGTTAAGACACAATAACGGGTTAACCTCTTGAGTCGAGTTTATTCTCAAACTGGATGATGATGAGGAAAACAACCTTGGTTTTTCAAAATTTGCGCAAAGTCCGGTGGAAAGAAACCATGTTGTGAAAAGAAAAACCATCATCACCCCCTTCGCCATGGGAAACCCTAAAATCTCTGCCCATTCCAAACGAAAACCACCTAAGTGGATAACTCAAGGGACGAAAACGCCAAACCAAAAACCCAAAGGGCAACAAACCAAAGCCAAAAACGGAACAAACCGAAAAGCAAACAGAAAAGCAAAACCTAATCTAACTATGTTACAAAGTAGGCTCTCAGAGAGAACCTTGGATTGGAAATAATGTTTGAGGAATTTCCCATTGACGGGCAACGAGATATCCTCTCCTGTCAGTGTACGGAATCTAAATGCATTATCTCCCAGGATTTTGGAAATTTGATATGAGCCTAGCCACAATTTGTCGAACTTGTCGCGATCTCCTTTCTTTTCGTGGGCCTTGTCCCAATATAAGACCAAGTCAGAAATCCAGAAAGACTTGATCCTCGCTTGTTTATCAAACCATCTCTTCACCACTCCTTGGTGCCTCGCCAGATTTTCTAGTGCTTCATCTCTTTTTTCCTCTAAGTGTATCAAATGAGACAATCTTGTTTGAACTTGATCTTCTCCTTTGAGATACTCTTGAATGAACTGGAGAGTTGGGATCCTCAGCTGAACTGGAAAAACAGGATCCTGTTCGTAAACCAAGTGGTAGGGAGATGTTCCCAATGAACTCTTTGTCCTAATCTTGTCTGCCCATAGAGCAAACCTCAGCTGCGTGTGCCAATCTTTAGGATTCTTATCCAACAGCTTCTTAATAGCATTCGGTAAATTCTTGTTTGTGGACTCTGCAAGTCCATTCCCCTGCGGATAATAGTTGGAAGAGAATCCAACGTGATTCCATATTCAAATGCCCAATTGGAAAACTTCAATGATGAGAAAGCTGGCCCATTGTCGCATACTAGGGCATGGGGGCATCTGAATCTTGTGACAATATTCCCTTCAAGGAACCTGATCACCACATCCGTCGTGCATTGCTTCAAAGCTTGGGCTTCTGTCCACTTGGTGCAGTAATCTATTGCTGTCAAGATGTATCTGTGCTGACCCGAAGAAGGTGGATTGATCATTCCAATAAAGTCTAATCCCCACTTTGCAAAAGTCCTAAACTCAATTACTGGCTGCAAAGGCATAGTTGGATGCTTTCCTCTATCCGCAACTGTTTGACAAACGTGACAAGCCTTTACGTGTTCATATGCATCCTTGAAAAGCGTGGGCCAATAATATCCAACCCTAAGAATTTGGTGAGCCGTGGCTAAACTACCTCCGTGTCTTGTTCCAAATCTCTCGTGAAAGTGCTCTATCAATTGTTTAGCTTCTTGTTTCCCACACATCTTAGATAAATGCCTTCATAATTTCTTCCATAAAGAATTGATCCCTGGAGCATGAATCTCTGACTTTTCATTCTCAAGGCTCTCCGTTGGACCAAATTCAAGTAATGAGGGCATTTGTGATTCAACAAGTAGTAAACTGTGTCGTCATACCATTCCCCTCGAGACACTTCTTCCAATACATACGTTTGCTTTACTAATTCTGGACCAGTCATTGCAATCGTCTGAGCCAAAGCCTGTCCTCGGACCAATTTCATAGGTTGTATCTCTATGTCATACTCTTCTAAAGTGGCGATCCACTTGCCTCTTCTTTCTCCTAACTCGTTTTGCATCAACAAAGTTTTCATTGTGGCATCCAGGACAATTGCATAGACCTTGCTTCTCAAGATGTAGTGTCTAAACTTTTTGACGGCCTTCACCAAAGCGTAGGCCTGCTTCTCAATACTAGGATACCTTAATTCTGCCTCTTTTAAAGGTGCACTCATAAAAGCAATTGGATGCTCATCCTTTTCTTCCGTTCTCTGTGTTAAAACCGCTGCACACGTGTGCTCTGAGGCAAATGAATACGGATAGAAAGGCTTGGTGTAATCTGGGCTGACCAGTACCGGAGCATCCACTATTGCTTGCTTGATTTCATCGAAAGCCTTCCTAGTCTGTGGAGTCCATTCTACCTTTGCATTCTTCTTCAACATCTCATTCAATGGCCTTACGATCTCAGCAAACCCAGTGATAAACTTTCTATCAAAATTGATCTTGCCAAAGAATGATCTCAACTCCTTCTGATTACCTGGCAAACCAATCCTTGAAATAGCCTCGATACGCTCAGGGTCAATTGAAATACCCTTCTCCGAAATGACGTGACCTAACAACATTCCTTCGGTGACACCAAATATACATTTCTTAGAATTGAGAGAGACATCGAATCTTCTGCATCTCTGAAAAATCTTTCTCAAGTCTTCTACATGATCTCTTCTTTTTGAAAACACGTCAGGTCATCCATGTATATAATTATGCATTTTCCTACCAAATCCCGGAAGGCGATATCCATAGCCCGCTGGAAGGTGGCTCCTGCGTTGATCAAACCAAAAGGCATTCTCCTGTATGCAAAGGTTCCCCATTTTGTGGTGAATGCTGTCTTCAATCTATCTGCTTGCTCCACCATTACCTGATTATAGCCTGAATAGCCGTCCAAGAAGGACATCATTTGCCAACCATTCACAATTTGCAACACTTCGTCTAACGAAGGTAATGGATAGTTATCTTTTTCGGAGGCTCTATTCAAATTGCGAAAATCCACATATAGCCTTATTTCTCCATTCTTCTTTCTGACTGGAACTAGATCGGCGACCCATGTGGAGTGCCTTACTGGAAAGATAATGCGAGCAGAAAGAAGCTTCTTAACTTCTTGGTAGATCAATGGTTCTAACAATGGATTCACGGGCCTCTGCCTCTGTCTGAATGGCTTACTGCCTGATTTCAATGGAATCGTGTGTGTAATCAGTGAGGTATCATATGTTTTCAAGTCTTCATATCCCTAGGCTATTATGTCTGGAAATTCTCTCATGACCTGTAAGATGCCTTCTCTTTCTTCAGGTGTGCAAACTTTTCCAATAAAAACATTCTTAACTTGTTCTTCTGTCCCCATATTGATGGCTTCGCAGTCATTTCCTTGGGTACTCTGGTTTCTATTCAATCTGTCAGGATCAAACAATCTTTCCAATTCAACCATACCTCTTGGAATAACATTTGTTTTTAAGTTCAGGATCCCTTCGGTGTCAAACTCTGCTTCCTCTGTTTATTCTTCATCAATGATCTGCGCTTCAAGCACGCCAGAGCATGTGAGAAAATCCAGAATTTTTTTATCATCATCAAACACTTGGAAATTCTTTATATTATCAGGGATTGAGGGTGTCGAGACTAATTCCACTATGAACTTCTTCAATCCTTCCATAGCCAAAGGTTCCAATGAACTAGCAGCTTGTGCGAGAGAATTAGCAACAGGGTTCTTGGACCTGTAAACTTGCTTGATATTGAACGTGTTGAAGCTCTTGATCAAGTCCCAAACTCTATTACGGTAACGACTTAACCTCTTATCATGGTAGGAAAACTGCTTTCTTACTTGGCAGACCTCAATGTCTGAGTCCCCATAGGCGTGCACAATCTTGGCTCCCTTTTGAATCGCAAGGATCAAGCCATGAATCAAAGACTCATACTCAGTAACATTATTGGTGCATGAGAATTGGAGCCTGTAGGCACCTAAGTATGCCTCTCCAGTCGGGCTAATCAGCTCAAATCCCGCTCCATTTCCTTTCGTTGACTTTGATCCATCGAACCTCAAGGTCCATACTTGATCTTCTATGAAAGTGTTGGGAGGCTGAACATGTGTATTTTCTTGGCTGTAGTTTTCTGGAATCTTTTCTTCAATCATTGGCTGAACTTTATTATCTTCTACAAGTTTCTTTGTTGAAATGTCCTCTTCTTCATTAACCTTTTGACTTTTCTCCTGCAATGAGGCTTGTGGAACGAGCATTGCGACTTGCTCTAATGCAACTTTGCACATGGCACAAGTGATCTCAGAGTGAAATGCCTCGTGGATTCTGCACCAATTTGGAAGTAACAAATGCCTGACAGATGCGTCTTTACCCAGCTCCACTTCTTACTTTGCACTTTTCAGAACAAAATCTCTAAAATTTTCAAACATTCCTTCATCTTCACTATTACTTGAATCACTTTCAATGAAAACTTCAGTGGAAGTCATGGCATCTTCTAAAAATTTCCCTTCATTTGAGCTTTGCAACATCAACACTTCTTGTTTGATGGGCTTGTACGAGCCCAAATCAGTTTCTACATACATAATTTCTTTACCTTCACCGTATTCAGTGATCATCAATCTAAGCCTGAGGATGCTCTCGATCTTAATCTGATTCGGAATTCCTCTCCATGGAAGCCACATGTGGGAGAAATCTGTTGCAATATATCCATTCAACTTCTTGGCCTAATCTCTGCTTAGCAACATGCCATACCCATTAGGTATTGTTGATGTGTTTTTCGTGACCGCACCAACACAGAATAAAGTCGCCAACGGCTACCCTATTCTCTCTTGATCAAAGTATCTATCATGCTAAGATTGCGAGAGAGTTCGTGCGTTCAAATCCAAGGTTCCTTCAGTGCGAATAGTCTCAGTTGGCTCGATTTGATTTGCTGGTATTTCAAGGGGACTTACGGAATTGTTCGGCAGCGGAGAAAGGAATTCGAATGCTCGAAAGGTTTGTCTATAAAGTTCTTGTTTCAGAAGGTACTGAATGTAAATAGTGCTGAGTTAAGAAGGCTCTAATCTACTCTAAGGCGTGGGACATGGCGATCAATTCTCACAAGCTTCAACCAAGCTTTGCTTTGCCTCGCTTCGGACAACCTCCACAGAACTGGTGCAATCTTCAGAGGAGTAGCTCAAGGTGTTCAGATCACAACTTAGCATGAAAATACCATCACAACGACGCATATAAACATACAAATCATGATCGAAGTTAAGTACACGATATTACAGTTGACCACACAAGGCACATTCATTCCACAATCATTAACTACTTGCATGAAATGAAATTTATTCTACTTTAAGATCCTACTCAAATTAGAAGGACTAAGAAACCTTGCTAGCTACTCACAACAAAAGACGAGATCATCATCATCGAAAACTCTTTTTATTGAGAGAGTGTTCACAACAATTTCTTACAAAGTTTTCAAAGGAAAAACTTTCCTTCTTCTTCAACTACACTATCAATCTATACTAAACCACTTCTAAGTTGTCCCTCTACTCTATGTCTACTGTCTAACTTAGTGTCTAACTGAATTACAAATGAGGGGGGATGCCCCTTTATATTGCTGGCCAAGTCCAACGGACGGCTCAAATTACAATCGGTTGGATGGCCCAGATTGTGCCACCTCAGCCCTAAACAAGATTCACCTTAAAAACCGCCACCAAGAGGAGTGGGGTAATAAATGAGCCATTAATGTCCATCATCCCTCTAGAAGATTCCTGTTCATAGACGTGTTCGCACTGTTCTTGTTCTTGACTGCAGACTGAATGAGTTTGATCATTGTTGCTTCAACTTCTTCCTTAGCCTTGAGGGCGTTTCAGTGCTTGAGGATGATCTTTAACACTTGGGTCTTCATTATTTCAATTCTTGAATTTGAAGGATTTCAATCTTGCCCTCGATCATTTCTTCACCTAAGTTGGGCGCATTCAGATCCATGTGGAGGAGTTTCAACACTTAGCTATTTCTTGCAACTTTTCTTCCTTCATGATTTTATCATCTTGGACTATTTGCTTCATTACTTCAAATCATCATGCCATGGCCTCGGTGTTCACCCTGCAAATCAAGCAAGGAGAAGAGCATCATAACACTTCATAATATAAACTCAACTTACCTGATTTTCATGCTTTAACTTTGGAGGGTTCATCGTTTTCTTCTAGCCAACTTTGCTTTCCTCATGATTTTTCAACATCTGTAGGCTGGGGTATATAACACCTGTGCATCATATTTCAATGCCTTAGACAAATTTCATCTTCCTCAAGGGCGTATTTAAGAGATGCACTTTTAAAATCATCTTTTGAAAGTGTTAGCTTCAACTGCATCCTCTTCACCTTTCTAGCTAAGGCGTTCACTCTGACATTTCATCGAACTCTGGCTTGAGCAAAATGTTTTCATCAGGAATTTGATAAAAAATTATCTAGGCACCCAACTTCAAATTCATCCGCCAAGGCATTTTTATGTCAACAACACATTTTATTCCTTGCCTTAGAATTTTTTTCAAATTTTCCCTAGGAAATTCATCAATCCGGTGCCCATAAAAAATCTTCACCTCAGAATCCTTGGCAAGCTGTGGAAGACTTTGAAATCAATCCCTCATCGAAGACGTCCAGTACCCAGAAGAAAATTTCCTTTAGAAAGTGTTAAATCCATGGGTCTATAAACGAAGGGGTTCATTTAATTTTTGAATTTTCAACCTTAGAAAAATATTTTCCAATCAAAATCTACTCTTATTCTTCACATCCGGGTGAACTTTCTTGCTTTGTCTTGACAATCTTCATCAACTTCATGAAGCTGGCACCTCTCGACATATTTCACAGCCAATGCATCTCTGCCACATAAAATTTCATCACCCTTGCCAAGCTTAGGCGTAATTTGCTCTAGAAGTGGAATTTTATGCCTTAGAAAAATTTTATTGTTTCAACGAACACGGGCGCATTTGGAGGTCTGGAAGGAATTTTGAATACTTAGCATTTTATTCCCCACCATCTTTCTTCAGTTTAGGCGCATTTAGCTTGGGGTGGAGGAATTCGTCAACCTTTTCCTAGAATCATTTTGGACTTGGGCGCATATTGCATGTCTAAGAGGAATTAATTTCCACGCCTTAGAATATTTTCACTTCATCCCTCAGTCTAGGCCCAATCAAGGGTCTCCACTTCAAGTTTCACATATTTAGAATACTTTCCAACCTCTTTCACAAGTCAAGATGCATAAGAGGGGGCCCACTCCACATTTTCCATACTTAAAATATTCTCAAGGCACTTCTTCCAATCAAAGCGCATATGGGAGTTGGACTTCAAATTTTCCATACTTAGAATATTCTTTGCATGCACCACGCCTTGGAATCTTCTACTTTGCATGCACACGCCTTGGAATCTTCACTTGTCTTCATCTTGCATGGCGTATTTCACATAGGTAGAAGGATTTTACATTTTCAACGCCTTAACTCTTTTTCTTCCACTTTACCTTCATCTTGGACTTGGCGCATTCAAAGGGGTAAGGTGGAAGTCAACTATTTTTGTCCTTTTCCTAGCCCATATGGGTGTACTTGGCATGTGCTGGGGGACATTCTCACTTTAACGCCTTAAGACTTCTTCATCATCTTTCCTAGCATGGGCGCATTTTGATGTATGAGGAGGATGAACTTCAACACTTAGCCATTTTTTCTTCAATCTCTAACATGAGGGCGCATTTGCAGTAAGAGGCGGACTTAATTCAACACTTAGAAACTTTTATGGCTTCCTCCCTCCCTGGGCGCATTTAGGGGTATGAAGAGGATATTAACTCCAACACTTAGAAATTTTTCTATCAACCTCCTTGAAGTGGGCACATTTCATATGTGGTGAGGGATGAACCTCATGCCTTGGAAATTTTCTTAACCTCTCCACCTTGCATGGGCGCATTTGGAGGGTGGTGAAGGACAAACGCCTTGCCTTAGAATTTTCTAACACTTTCATCCTTGAAGAGGGCGCATTTGAGGGTATGAGGTGGATTTAAATTTTCATGCTTTAACTTTTTTTCTGCATGCTTGATGATGAGGAAGCATTTGAGGGGTCTTGCAGGATGAACTCAAGACTTAGGCAATTTTCTGCTTCCCAGCTGATTCTTCCTTTGAAGGCGCATTTAGGGGGGTGGAGAAGGATAAACTTCATCACTTAGCCATTTTTCCTCCCTTCTGCTAGCTTCTCCACTCCTTACTATATATAGTAAGTCCTTTGATTTTCACATCTCTGAAGCTCAGACGGATTTGAAATTTTAACCATTGGATCCTCATGACCTAGTTAGCCTGTTCACACTCCCATCCTGAGCTGACCTGCTAAAAATAGCACATTTCTGAAGGTGGTTTACTATTTATAGCAACTGCCTGTTTCTGAGACCTCCACAACTTCGTTTGACTTGAAATTTGAATGAAGTGCTCCTCATCGGATGACTTGCCCGCTCACACAGGCGCCTACTACTGATTTACTATTTTAGCCAGTTTTTGGAACGCCTTACTATAAATAGTAAGTGCTCCGATTGCCTTCAAATTTTACCGGTGGATAGCTTGAAAGATACTGATCTCAATGGGATACACCGGTTTTCGATAATTCTGGCATTTTACCCCTCATTATGGGTCCCGAAGCTGGAAACCCTAATTTGACTTGCATGTATATCAAATGACCTCCGTTTGACCTCGTTTCTGCTGCACTTCGCCTTGTTTGTGGTTCTGATGCGCCAGGCAGCTGCCGGAGTGGACTTGCTAAAAATAGTAAGTCTTTGAAAACTGATCATCTCACTTTGCATGTCACATCACTGCGAAGCTCTCGAAAAACCCACAAGGAATGTTCAGACATGCAAAGACAATCTCAACATGCAAACCCTAAAAATAGCCTTCGAAGGCTGAACGTTGACAGTCATCGTCTCATTTTGCATGTTATATCATTGCGTAGGTTTCAGAAAACCCAGAAAGAATCTCTAGACATGCATTGAAGAATTATGCATATAAACCCTAAAATTTGCTCCGGAAGCTGAATTAATTAGATGCTGCTTCTTGTGTTCTTTCTTCTAATGTTGTGTTTACATGCTTTTACCCCTTGACTAGATATGCCTTAAAGATGGGAGTAAACCCTTGTATAGCTGCCCCTAGACTCCTTTTTGGAAATATGACAAAACTATACTCTATTCCCCCTTGTATTATTTTTCTTAATGTTTGTTTGTTGCAAATTGTAAAAGAGGCCTTTTTGGGTTAAATGGGCCAAATTGCATGTCTTTTCAAGAGGTTAGAAGGGCATTGAAATGGATTGTTTGAACTAGGTGTCCTTGAAACACTCACACTCCTTGAAGAACTTTCATGGCATGTTTGTTCAATTTCAATTTCTTGACCCTCACTACCCTCACTACCCTGATTGCTGCTCACTATTTTTTTTGGTTGAAAATGTAATTGACAACTGCAACTACAAACATAGAACACAAACAAACAAAAAAGCCCTTGTAAGTATTTGAAATTTTGACAAAAGCAAAAGAATTGCAAAAGAATTTGTGCAAATAAACAAAAAATAATGAACTAACCTCAAATGATGGAGACTTGGTATTCTTTTGCTCTTTTTTCACTTCTCTTCCCTTCTTTCACTTGGTTTCTCACAACTATGCTCTTCTTTTCACAATTTGCAAAATGACACAAATGAGCTCTTTTTTTGGTTTTGAATGTTATAATGCTTTCTAAGGTTTAGGTTTTATGTAAAGGGGTGTGGGGGCCCACCTTTATTTATTTTACTTTTGTGTTTAAAAACAAATGGAATGAAAACTTGTTGGGTTGTAGGGGATTGCTAGTTGTCCCCTACCATTTATGAGACTTTTATTAATGTCCTTGGGATGTATCCAAATTTAAAAAAAATTGGGGACAACATGGGGTGTTTCCAACCCATCCCCACATCCTCGAAATGTCCCTTGTCGGGGACATCACTAATTTGGTTGGGGATGCATACTTGGGTTACAAAAATTTCAATCATCCCACCCAATAAGAACTTTTGAGCCAAGTTCTTAGAAAGAGAAGATTTTCTTAAGAACAACAATATCAAAGTGGCATAAAATGTGGCAAGGTATCATGATTATAATGCTCTTAGGCTAATGGTCTAAATTTTAGAGAATACTATAACACAAGGACAATGAATGATCCTAGAAGTGGGAGAGGGTATTGTTGTGACCTTTTCACACATCGCCCCATCTAAAATGGGGACCCCTAAATTTTTGCTCCGTTCCGGTCTTTTGGCTTTGCTTTTGGTCTTTCTCTCTCTCGTTCTGCTTCTTTTCCGCTGTCTGCTTTTCTGGGGACGCTCCCGTCAGCAAGCTTCAACGTAAGATTCGACCAAGTCTAAAATTAGGGTTTCACGTTTTTAGGTCATATTGAGATCAATCTGAGTTGGTTTGACAGCTGTTGAACCTAGCAGGGTTATTACCATGTTTTCAGCAAGCAACCTCTGAACTTTCACTGAATTCTGCCATCTTTCTATTTTTAGTAAGTGTCAGTTTAGGGTTGATTTTCGTAAGATTTTTTTAACATTTTGGCAACTTCATTGCACTCGGAGCACTTCAGATTCACTTTTGACAAATTTTGAGCAAAAACGGACAACTTGCTATTTTTAGCAGTTCTGCCTTCGGAGGCAATTTTCAGGGCTTAAACGCAGAGTTTTTCAACGCATGTCCGGAGATTCCTTGTGGGTTTTTCGAGACCTTCGCAGTGATGTGACATGCAAAGTATGATGATGATTTTCAGCATTCGGCCTTCGGAGGCCGATATCAGGGTTTGCATGCAGATAGTTTCAACGCATGTCGGCATTTTCTTTCTGGGTTTTCCAAGAGCTTCGCAACGATGTAACATGCGAATGGAGCTGACCACTTTTCGGAAACTTACTATTTTTAGCCAGTGCGTGCATGTTGAAGATTTTTCTGGGTTTTTCTGGGTTTTTCAAGATTTTTCGGGCAGTATGACATGCAAGATCACCCGACAGCCGGTTGATCACTTTTCGGGCCGCTTTCTATTTTTAGCAGGTATCACTTGGGCAGCAGCTCGACGCTTCAGAACTGCAAGCCGATCATCATGCAACTGAAACGACGTCAAACGGAGCTCATCTGAGCGACATGCACAAAATTAGGGTTTCGAGCTTCAGCGCTAAAAATGAGGAGTCAGAAGTCAAAGTGTTCAAAACTGAAGTACCCCTCATGATCGGCATCCTTTCGGGAGCCCGCTGGCAAAATTTGAAGACAATCGGAGAACCTGCTATTTTTAGTAAGGTGTTTTGGACGAGGGCTATAAATAGAAAGTTGATCTCGGCATCGGCATACACAGGCAAGTTCACCAGCGATGGGCCCACTGTCCAAATTTCAAAGCAAACGGAGCAGGGAAGGCCTCAGAAACAGGCACTTACTATAAATAGTAAGTCACCTCAGCGGCAGCTATAATTGGCAGGTTGGCACCAAATCTCAGCAAATACAGGTCGAACATGTGATGAAAAGTCCGTGGCGCGAATTTCAAAGCAAACAGAGTTACAGAGATTGAAGAATCAAGCAATTGCTATTTTTAGCAGGTCAATTAGGGTTTCCTAAAATCAAGGGCGGAACCTGACATTCACGAAGAATCAGCATCCGATGGCAATCACCATGTTTCGGGCATCTGGCACATGAAATTTTAAGACTTTCTGAGAAATTTCTATTTTTAGCAGGTTGCTAAAAATAGCAGGTACAAACAGACATCAGGCGCTGACAGAAAAGGTTAGTCGAAATTCAAAGCAAAGTGAAAATCAGGCATCAGGAGTCAGAATCCAGTCAACGGCGCGAAATTTCAGGAACTTTCTAAAAATAGAAAGTCAGGGCGAGTTAGGGTTGACCACAGAAAATCAACTCAAATCTGGTAACAGGCGTAAAATTGTGCTAAAATGGATAAAATTTCAAGTCCGGCATTAAAGCTCACTTTGAAGGCTGAACGGAGGCGGAAAACGGCTAAGTCTGGAAAATTGGATGGAGACCCTGCCAGATGCGCCTAAGGTTATGGAGGGAGAAAAATGATGAAAATTTTCTAAGTGTCGGAAACTGAGCATAGACAAGGCCATATGCGCCCAAGGAGGTTGAAGATGGAATTTTTCACTAAGGCATTGAAATTGGACGTAGACCATGTCATATGCGCCCATGACACCAAGTAAAAAATGAAACCTCCCTATCTCAAATGCGCCTAGGATGCAAATTGAACGTAGACCCTGTGAAATGCGCCCTCCTAGTCAAAATTGGATGTCGACCATGTGAAATGCGCCTCAAGTTCAAAATGGAACCTTGATAGGTGAAATGCGCCTCAGTGCAAAAAGTGAAAGTTAGGACATCCAAATGCGCCCTTCTTGACAAAAATGAGAGTTCAAGGTATTAAATGCGCCTGGGATACAAAATGGAAGTAAGACACCTGAAATGCGCCCCTGAGTGAAAATTTAAGGATTTTGCCTGAGTGGCATAAACCGAAAGTTGCACACATTAAATGCGCCCTTACAAGTTGATGTTGAAAATGAAACCTTGACAGACCAAATACGCCAAAGGTGAAAGCATGAAGGGTGATTTGCGCCTATGATTTGCGCCTGGGGGTATTTAAATTGAAACTTAAACATGCAAAATGCGCCCAAAGCATCATGATTAATATGCGCCCTTGGTGATTGGAGGAAAACGTCTAAAGGCAAAGTGAAGGTTGGATGATTGATATGCGCCCCCCTTGACAAAATGGAAGTAGGACCCATGAAATGAGCCCTTGATAGCAAATCTGGAAAGTGCGTGGGGAAATTGAAAATCGCTAAGTGTCAAAGCTGAAAGTTCATACTTCAATATGCGCCCCCTCTTGGAATAAAGAGTTGAATATCTAATATGCGCCCAAGCACAAAATGGAAGTAAGACCCTTCAAATGCGCCTTTACCTCCTTTGCGCCCAAAGTTTAAAATGAAAGCTTGAGGTATGATTTGCGCCTTGGTGCTTAGTAGGCAAGATGCGCCTGGCATTAAAGTTGAAAGTTGATGCGTTTGAAATGAAAGTTGGACCATCCATATGCGCCCATGTGCCAAACTGGAAGCTTGATAGCCCAAGTGCGCCCTTTACTGGAAGTGTCAAATTGAATGTTTGAGGTCTTGTTTGCGCCCAAGGTAATGTGTCAAAACTGAAACTCCAGACCCTCATATGCGCCCTTGGGGATGAAGTCTTTCATGAGCATTAGAAGCCGACCCTCCAATATGCGCCTGAAGAAATAATTAGCTAAGTTAAAATTGAAACCTCTGGGTCTCAAATGCGCCTAAGCTGAAATTGAAAGTAACCCCAGTCAAATGCGCCCAGGGATGTTGGAACTTGAAAATTTTGCCTAAGGCGTGAAAAATGAAACCTTGAAAGTACGCCCCTGAGCTTGTGAAGATTTAGAAATTCGCCTAAGTATCAAAACTCGAACCCCAACCTATCATTTGCGCCTTAACTCTGGAGAGGGATTGAAATTTTTCCTGAATCACGAAATTGAAAGCACAAGATATCATAGGCGCCCAAAGCTCACCATCTAATATGCGCCCAGAGAGGAAAAGACACAAAAACGTCTAAGGCATTAAAAGGTGAAAGTGCCAACTTTAATATACGCCTAAGATAAAAAATAAAAAAATTAAAAGGCGTTTTGAAATAAATTAAAAAGGGGCGTTTATTTTCAAAAGGCAAAATAAAATAAAAGGCGTTGGAAGTAAAAAAATCAAGTGGAGATTAAATTTTAAAATTTTGACTTCAAAGCACATTTGAAATTTTCTCAGCACAAAAAAAATCGAAAGGCAATCGGAGGAAATTAAAATTTCTCTAAGCGAGACAGAGAAATTAAATTTAATTAATTAATTTAATTATTTTCCTAAGTCTAATATTAAATTCCCCCTTCGATTTTGACCCATGCAATTTTAATATTTCGGACGATTTAACAAGGGGAATTTGTTTCGGAAGTCGATTACGGACGGAAAATAAAATTTTGCCTAGCCAATTTTGACAATCGATGTCGAATTTTTAAATGCGTTGAAAGGAATAAATTAAAATGGCGATTAAATTAAAATTTTAATTAATTAAAAGTGCCATTTTAAAATGCAGTCGAGATAACTTCAAATCAATGTAAAAATGATTTTCTCGAAATCACTAGAGGTAACTGGCAGTCGGGAGGGAATTTTAAATTTAAATCGAGGAAAGAATCTCCCCGAATAGCAAATTGTCATAATAACTGCCAGACGACGAGAATATTCCCTTTTAAATTTAGCAGACGCGTCAGTCATGATGAAGGGAATAAAAGGCATCTGCTAAAATTAGCGCCAGCCTTTTGCTATAAAACTTCGAAGGTTTTCATTATCGTCTCACAAGATTCGAAGTTGAGATTTGTGCTGGCAAACTGAGTTGTGAGATTTAATTCGAGAAGTTGCTGAAAGTTCGAAGTTTGAGATTGAAGTTGCTGAAAGTTCGATTGTTGGAGTTGCTGAGATTCGAGTTTGCAAATCGCGAAGTGCTTCGAAGTTAAAGGGTTTAGCTTTTTAATTTCTTCACGTTATCGAGGTATGTCTTCGAAGTTGCTGAAGCTTTTTATTTTGCTGAAAGTCGAAATTGTTTTTGAGGTTAAAGTTGAAATGCTGAAATGCTTTATTTATGCTGAGAATTTAAAATGCTGAGATTGTTTGAATGCCAAGTTGATTGAGCGTTAATTTTTCGAAGTTGTTTGAGATTGCTGAGGGTTAGAATCGAATTGGATTTAATTTGTAATGCCTTCGAAGTTGCTGTTTTATAATTTCGAAGTGTTGGTTTTCGATTACTTTTTCGAAGTTGCTGTTTTATAACTTCGAAAAGCTGATTTTAATTTATCGAAACTTGCTGATTTTAAACTTGCACGTTTAAAAAACTCTCGAATGTATTTTCTTCGAAGTTGCTGATGTATAACTGTCGAAGAGTTGATTTCGAACTTGGTGATTTATAATTTATAAACTTGCTGGTTTTAATTCGAAATTGCTGATTTTGAATATTGCTGATACTTAGCACCCTTTTTCGAAGTTGAAGTTAATAGAGTAAATTTCTCGTGAGGAGTTAAGTTATTTATTCTGGCTGCGAGTTGCTGGAGGTTGAAGTTTTAATCTTGAGAAGTCAAAGTTGGATGCTAACGCTACTAACGTGTATTTATTTTGCAGCCGCCAGCCGCCTCACGTGATTGTCGTTTTTAAAAGTTGATGGAGTAATATTCGCTTTTGTTTTGCAGATGGCTGACGCTGCTGGCACTAGCAAGGCCGGAACTAAGGCTGCAAACAACGAAGCTAACGCCTCCAGGCAGGCGATCATCAAAGGTCTGAAGAAATCCTTCGTCCCTGAGTCAAAGATCACCTCAAAGTACGGCAATTTGACGGATACCAATCTCGGGTCCTTCAACCTCGAGACGTTCATACGCCGAATGTACGGGCAAGGTGGCAACCTTCCGACAGAGGCATCACAGAATATTGTGAAGAGTGGGTTGTACAATGCAGCAGGCTTCCAACCAGCAGTTCGGTGTCCCGAGTTGATTCTTGAGTGCGCCAACTTCTATAATTCTGAGGATCGAACTATCACCTCTCCTGGTGGTTTGATCATGGCTAATCTCGCTCCAGATGCGATTGGCGAGGCATTTGGAATCCTCGCTACAGACAACATGATGTATAAGTCCAAGGCCAAGGCGGATAAGATGTACGCCACAACCTTCGAGAAGTGCATGAAGAGAATAAACACCACATGGATGCGCAAGCCAAAGCCACCGGCTGCTAGGCTACCGAAGCAAATAATATCAGAAGAGCTGAAGCAGGAATATTGCGACATTATTATGTTGCTCAGCAGGGTCAATGGTAGCCCACAGTCTTTCATTTTCGAGCCATGGATGTTCTTGTACATCAGTGTAGTACTCGAGGGGAACGAGCAAGTGAACTGGGCGAAGATGATAAGTGACAACATCGATGAGCAATTCCGGGACCTCAGAAGAACGAAGACATTTTATATGAGCTCATACGTCATCTATATGTTGGCTCGAATGACCAAGTACAGGGGATTGGCGTACCAAGAGCCAATTGGCTGCGGCTACAATCAGTTTAAGATCCACCAGTCGTGCAGGCAGCTACATCTCACTCACACTGGTGACTTCCAAAGAGTGAACGATGCCTTCACTATGTACATCACGAGAACACTTCAGCAGAGGCTACAGCAGAGGATCTCCGAGGAGGCACAGGCATTGATCGAAGAATACGGGTGTTGGTTTATCCAATTCCCAAAATTCACCTACTTGAGGCTGCCAGGGTA
Source organism: Sequoia sempervirens (assembly GCA_007258455.2). Lineage (NCBI taxonomy): Eukaryota > Viridiplantae > Streptophyta > Pinopsida > Cupressales > Cupressaceae > Sequoia > Sequoia sempervirens. The sequence goes on along the minus strand of VDFB02318338.1, from coordinate 45,438 downwards.
TGATTCCTATGTGTATAAGCTACCAAGGTACCCCACTAACAGGATGATCCTACTTGAGTTGTCTAGGCAGTTGGTGGCCTACGACAAGATTATAAGGCGCAAGAAGAAGGGAGGTCTTCATTTTCCCATTGTGCTAGGAAATTCACTCGAGGAATGCCCGACTTTGCAAGCAGCCAAGGAGGCTGAGAATGAGCTAAAGTTTTACAAGCTGACTCTTTATACCAGCAGGCAGAATTTTGATCCCAAGGGGATAATTGGAACAGTACAAGGAGAAGAATTTAAGCACAAGGCTCACATGGAGGACTTTTGGGCAAATGCTGCAGGCGAGGACGAAATCAGAAGGACATTCTCAAGGCTACCTCTAAAGCTAATCAGGGAGTGTGAGGTGATCAGGGTGCCAGATCAACTGGAGGAAGATACTAGGGTCACCCATCTAGATTTTGAAGCAGTGAAGAACACGCCTATACCACCTGTAGATTGGGCTGAGCCGGAGATTGTGGATCTAGACACTCTATTTATCCCAGTCATGACGTTTACGAGAGCTTGGGTGGACGAGCGTGTTAATAGATTGAGGAGGAGGTCAGTCGCTCTCACATATGACCTCATGGGTGACGGAAAGCCACCAGTAGTAGCGAAAAGGAAAAAGCAGCTCACACGAGGTCCGGAACCAAAAAGAAGGGAGCCCGTTCAACCAGAGCCCGTTCAGCCGGAACCTCAGGGATCGGAAGATACGTCCTCAACACAATTGGTGTCTCATGCTTCCAGTGTGCGCGAAGTGTCATTATTTGCTAGTCAGAGAGCAAAAGGGAATGAAGAGCTAGAGGATGGAGAAATTAACCAGCCGATGCCAAGGGAGGTGGATACTCAAAGTGTGAATGATCCCGAAGCTGCTAGTAAGCAGGATGAAGGGGAAGACACGGACATGGACACCCACTTCGATTATTCCTTCGGAGAGGAAGATGCTGGGGCACATGAAGGGAGTGATCAAGAGGTCGAGATAATCGAGCCTCCACCAAACACCCCTCGGGAAGAAGTTCGGGAGGTGGAAGCCACTGAGGAGCAGCCTCTGATTGTTTATGATATTCAACGAAATTGGCTTACACAGGCAATTCGAAGGGACCAAGATGATGACGCCAGCCTAGCAATTGAGATGGAAGCACTCTTGAATAGGACAAGCAAGTCGCCAAAGCGCAAGAGGGCGAGAAAATATACAAGGATAGAAACTAACGAGGCAGGTTCCCGGAGCCTTCACATCGCTGCCCCAAGAGAGGATCATGACTTGAGTGATGCGATGCCAGAGAAATACACAATCACCACTGTTGAGTTGGGACGCCCTTCAGGAGCGCAGGTGGTGGAAGAGGCTGAAACTTCGTTTCAGGCATTAAAAGATAGGCTGGTAAAGAAAGAAGGAAAGTATAAAAGGTTGAAGAAAGAGCACAGAGCGTTGGTTGAATACGTGCAAAATCTCGCACATCCTGTTGCTCAAAGTAATCCAGCAGCAGAGCTTCCACCAGAGGTGCCACGTGAGCCGATCAGCGGCTTGGAAGAAGTGAAGAGGGCTGTGCGAGAAGGAGATAAGTGGGTGAATGGTGTCCGCATTGAGGCAGAAAAGTTCATGGCAGATCTCGCCTCAGCATTCCAGAATGCTTCCGGTATCCTTTCACGATTAGATGATGTTGAGCAGGCTTGGGGAGATACCCACATCTTCCAAGACAATACTATCCCACGCCTGGCTGTTTTGATGCGTGTTCCCACGCAAACTCTGGTGAACGAAGGGGTAATTCAGGCTGGTGACAGATATGACTTCCGTGGATGGCATTCAGCAGCATTCACAGGGAAGGGTTTCTTTGATACTGCAGCAATAGAGTCTTCCAAGATCAGAAAGGCCATGAGGAATATTCGTGAGAGTATTCTCAACACTTTGGAGTCGGTATTTGCAAAAAGGCTCGCACATGAGGAGATAGATGCAGAAGGATTAAGGGCAAGATTGCAGCCGTTCTTTTCAGAAATGAGGACGTTTTCCCAGCTAGATTTTGAAAACATCTCCACGTTTTCAACGATCATTCAGAGCACACAGGATTCCATCGAAACATGGGGAAAATCTTGCGAGAGGCATGAACAGATGGTGGCCATCTTAGAATATCAGCTGAATCTCACTCCATCAATTTCAGAAGAAGAGGTCGATGCAGTGTTGGCGAGATTCATAGCGTACGCGGTCAGAGAGAAGAGCAAAGGAATCCGGGTCATGGACGAGAATCTTCTAGAAGGATAGTGGGCATTAATTGCTCATACTGGTCAAAGGAGGAATCTGCTATTTTTAGGAGCATTTATGACGCCACTCCTCCACCTTCTGGCGGTTTTTAGGGCAAACTCGTCTAGGGCTGAGGTGGCTCAATCTGAGCCCTCCGTTGTAATTTGATCTGGACCGTCGATTCAAACAGGCCAGCTATATAAGGGGGAGTCCCCCTCATTTGTACTCTAGTAGTCATAGAATCAGAGAATAGAGAGCAATTGTTGAAGCAGAATAGAGAGTAGAAGCTTTTAAGTTAGAGTAGTTTTTCATTTGCATTGTTGAAGAAGAAGGGGAATTCTCCCTTAGAGAATTTTGTAAGAGATTGTCACAAAAGATTATTCTTAATAAAGCTTTTCATTGATGGTGAATTTCAACTTTGTTTGGAATAGTTCGTGAGGTTTCTTATTCCCTTTGACTTCAATTAGGAACTTAATTTCATGCTTGTAGTTAGATATGGATGTTTATGCTTGATATAAGTGAATTTCTTTTATCCATACCACTAACGTTCTTGCTGATGGTAAGTCCGTCTTGTGTGGTCAACTGGACTTTCAGTACTTAACTTCAATCAAGGTTCATAGGTGGTTATGCATCGTTGTGATGGTAGTTGCTCTATTGAATCGTGATTTGAACATCATTTTCACCCTTTGAAGATTGCACTTACCTTGTTGACGCTGTCCAATAGGAGGCTAAACAATGTTTGTCGAAATTCATTTAGGTTGAGCGTAATATCCATTTGCATTTAGATTAGAAGTTAGATTTTAGAAATCTCTGCAACCATTCAATTCTGCATAATCTCGATTAGTTTTAGGAAATTTGCATCATAAAGCTAAATCATTCGCGCATAAACCCCCCTTCAAAAGTACAAATTGGTCGTCACTACAAGCCTCGTGAACAACTACGTAAGTCCCCTCGTGAGTACACAGCATACACACATCAACCAAACTGAGCCTATTCGCATTTAAAGAACCTTGGAGTTGAAGGCGTGATCTCACTCGCAATCTTAGCACGTCGAATACTTTGTTCAAGAGAGAATAGGGGATCCATTTGGAAACTTTGTTCTACCTGGTTGGTGAGGTCACAAAAATCACATCAACAGGTATCAATAAGATCAACCCTAAAGAGGCATACAACACAGAGTTGGAAAGTTTACCTTTTCTTCATTTGAAAAAACAAACAAATGCTCCACAAGGGCATGGTTTACCAATCATTGTAAGGTGTTTGCTTGTTTATTTGGGGAGCTTTTCTTGCTTTCCATCTCTTCCATTGGTATATATTTAAAAAATATTGAATTTTTCATTTTCTTGCCATGGGGATGCCTAGAAATCTCATGACGATTGAGATATTCCTAAGAGTTTCTTGGACATCTTAGGACATCCCAGAGTCCCTGAGGTGTTCCCAAACTAGGGGGACATCCCAAAAATGTCCCCTCCTTGAGGATGACCTGGAAACATCCCTTGGTCTTGTTGGCGTTTCAATTTGCACCTCTAGAATGCGGATTAGGAATGGACAACTATGCATAGTTAGACTGCTCTTCAAATTAGGAGGGGAAGCTCCCTCATTGCTGATTATGCTTAAAAAGAAATACTAAACTACTGCCAATCTTTTTATTTCTCAGCTGAGAGCACAAGGTTATAAAACACTTTGCTTTGCAGCTGAGGTTTTCTTTGGTTTTGTAATTTCAAACTACAACTAAGCCTATTAGTAATGCTTCTAATAACTCAAGTAAATTCAGAGCCTGAGAATTAGAAGTAAACAATGAATGATTGATTTGACACAAAAGCTTAAATAAACTCACTTCTAGAACACACCCGAAGACTCATTGTACTTATTAGATGTAAGCTGAAATAAAGATTACGAAAGAAAAACATAAGACAAAGTACTGAAATAGATTGAGACAGTAGATTAGAGCAAGATAGGCATGAGATTTCCTTCCTCAATTTTATAACAGCAAATACACTTCTGGGACAGCAGATTATAGCAAAGTAGGCTTACAATATGCGGTCAAACCAGATTACTCTTGAAATAAAAGTGAACAGACACTAAATAGCAAAGTTGCAGGCAAAATAGGCTCAGCAATTTTGTTATCACAACAATGGTTAAAAAGAAATGGGCAAGGCTGCCCTTATTTATATACAAACTAGGAGTAGGGAACCCTAAAATCTCCTTGTTTTTAACAACTAGACTTGCCAACATGCAAGCTTTATTTTCTAAGACTAAACAAGAGATGGCTAACAGTTAACTAGACTACAAACATTAGTTAATTGAAAAAGCTCCAACTATACATTGATATTTCCAAAGAATAGATATGCATGAATGAGAAGAACAAGTTAAACTCAGAAAAGGCATCGAGTTAACTGCTGCCTTTACTTGAGTACTATTCCTTGAAATCTTTGCATGCTTCAACTAGTAGTTCACTCATTGATAACTTGGGAAATCATATCCTCCAGAAAGCCATTAATTGCCTCTTCATCAGGAACACTGAAGTTTGATACTATCCAGAACAACATACTGCTTTTCCAACATCTCCTCACCATCTGTGATCAGACTTAGAAATTCTTTACTCTCTTCAGTTGCTTTATCAAAGTTTGCTAACAATGCGGCAACATGATTCATCTTGCAGGCAACAGGATCACCATTAAAACTGGCATGGACAACGGTTTGAAGCTCTATCTGCACTTCACCAAGAATAAAGTAAGTGCCATCTTCATGTTGATATTGACAAGGGATATGTGACACAAACGTGCTTACGAACTTTAGGGTATTAGCAACCTTCTGTCTATATCCATCCAATTCTACAGATATTCCTTCGTATGTTTTTACTTTGAAGAGGTGTTCTCTCCAAGCAAGATGCTTCTTCCTAACATCTCGGTAGTCAAAATCAAACCTATACCTGTAGGTTTTGATGGTCATGATCTGCATTTCAGCATAGACAGACTTAGCTTTTTGTGCAGTTTGGATAGTATATCTGCCGATGGTCAGTGGGAACTTGAACCCACGCTTGTGGTTGCTTCGTTCTTTCTGCACTGACATCACTGCTCTGCATGTTTCCATGAGAACCCACTTATCCGGGATAACGTGGTAGCATGTAGGGACAACCGTGTAACAACTACTCTCAAGTAAGTAAACGTTGGGAATTGGAGAAAATACATCCAACTTTACTTACCACCTTATAAGCCTCATCAGACACTCTTCTTCTTTCCAAAGCTGGATCAAAGTTGAAGAGTAGAGGCGCAAAGAAAGCATCAGTGACCCGTCTGAAATGATGAAAGCTCTCCTTAGCTCCAACTGATAGAAATATCTATACACAGGCACCATCATTCGATTCCCCTTTGTAGATAGACCTGGGAATTGTCTCATCACAGCTGCTGCGTACACCAGGTAAGAAGTCATGTAGAACTTCAATGTAGAAGGAGCATTAATCAACTGCTCGTGCATCTCATCACTGATTTGTTTACCCCAGTCAATATGCACCTTCTTCTTATGATCCTGATGTACTCATACATCCAATCGTGAAAGGTGGATGATTCCGGCAAACCCTTCACTCTGCTCAGAAACGTGATCATATCCTTGACGTCATCTTTGAAGTCACTTCTCAGGAGTCCTTTCGGCCATCTAGAAACAGACGATCTAGGCTTTTTGAGCCATTGAGTATTTATCAACTGTTTGGCTTTATTGGGATCAGCATCGAAAATCTCCTGTGCTTTTGATATAGAGATGTCAATATATTTGTCCATATGAGGGACCTTGAAGACAATATCAAAGAAGTCGGGGTCGAGTCTCAGAATCTCGTGCCCGGAAGAGTCGATCACACTTCTGCTTTCTCGGATGTAATGAGACGCAACTTGAAGAACAAACTCAGTATTGTGCGCAGCTGTAGGGAACATCGCCACCAAGTGGAGATTGCTGTGTACGATTGCTCTCATTGAATCAGGGAGGGGCTTCGTCTCTGTCAACTTTGCGAAGTCAACCAAGTCTTGGTGGCCAACTTCTGTATCCTTTATCTCTTCAACTTTGGAAAGCACCATAGTTGGCGTATAGACGCCTTGATATTTGTACTTCATCTTGCTTTTTGCTTTCGAAGAAGGAGGCTTCGTAGCAGTCATCAAAAGAAACTGGAACACTGAGCACTCTTGATTTAACGATCTCTGAAAGTAGACTGCAATCCGTTTAGCCAGAACAAACACCAATTGTTAGAAAACATGGGTAAGCGCGAAATGAGCACAAGGATGAGAATTCATGAAGCGGATGGCGAGGCACGCAAAACGATGCGCAAATGCGGAAAAATGAGGCTCAGGAGTGCACTGGTCAAAAATGAAGTTTATTTGGAAGAAATTGGAAAAAGTATGAAAAAAGTGTAAGGGCGCTAAAATTCAGCGCCCTTACATTCTTGGAAAATTGCTTTTGGTGTAAGGGCGCTAAATTTTAGCGCCCTTACACTTTCCAGTGTTAGGCATTTTTTGGATATCTTCAAAATGTCACAGCGCTGAAATTTAGCGCTTTTGCAATTTCATGATAATTTGTCAAATGCAAATGTAAGAGGGAATGGCGAAAGCGCTTGAGCTTAGCAAATGAAATGTTTGTAGAATGAAAGCTTTTGAAGACTAGGTCTCATTATCAATGCATACGCATTCAAAGATGTTATCAAGAACATTTCATTTTTGAGATTTCCAAGTTCGCTCCATAACGCATGAAGAGAGCAACAAAGATCTTTCAACACAAACACGTTGGATAGATATAAGTTCCCAAGGGACATCGCGCACAGAGGAGAAAGGGAAAGAAACGCGAAGGATAAGGGAAGAAACGCGAATGCGTAGGGTAAGAAAATGGAAATGAAAAGAAGGAATGGGCATCGAAATGAACATGGCGAAGGGAGGTAAGAAAGACGTATTCAAAATAATGAATGAGGGTTCCATTGCGTAAGGAGAAGAAAAACGCGAATGGAGAAGGGAGGACGCGAATGGAAAGAAAGTGAATGAACAAAACGCGAATGAGGAACAACACGCGAAGGATTCAAAAACGTAAATAATGAACATTAGATCATATACAGAAAATAAGAAAAAGACAATGCAAAAGGCTTACCAAAACCAAGGCGCGAAAATTTGCTGAGGAAAGAATGGCGAAACTCCAAAAACGTGATTTGCAGTTGAAGTGCAATTCGCCCAGCAAGAGGAAAAGAAGATAAAATGAAATGTAAACAATAAAATGGCGAACTCATTCACTTAATTGAAAATGAGAATTAAAAACCTAACTCAAGTCGTGCAATAAATTTAGGCACGAAAAGTGGCACGATTGACGAAAAACGCGAAAACATGAAGAAACGTGCCAGAAGCATGAAAAAAGTTCAAGTGTTGAAGAAAAATGTAATGGCGCTAAAATTCAGCGCCTTTGCATTTTTTGGAATTTCACTGCATGCAGGGGCGCTAAATTTTAGCGCCCTTGCATTTCCAGACTTACTCAAATTTGCTTCAAGGGCAGGAGCGCACTTTTTCAGTGCCACTGCATTTTTTCGCAATTTGCAAAGTATGAACAGTGAAACGTCGCGAAAGATCTCGTTTCGAAGGTCTTTGCGAGGCGAACAAGGGGGAACGCTCGAATTGACTATTCGAGACTTGGGAACGCATTTCGAGGTGGCATGAAAATGCCCTCGTTATGCGTACTTGAACTTCACGAATCCTAGGAAACGGACAAGTTTCGTAGGGGGGTTATCTGTGGAACGAGCGCTGCTAGATTCCGTGATAACAGAAAATCAATCATTATTCTCAAGCATTGTAATCAGATTATATAACAGATATTTAGCACTTATTCTCATTCTTGAATTTAGTTTGAAGACGCATGCCAATTGTTTGTAGAAATGCCTCATGGCTGTAGGAGTGCATTTTACATATGAAGATCATCTATATGCATTTGAAATTTTGAACAATACAAAAACACTTGCATTTAGCTTCCGTTACATTGTTAGTCATCTTTGCACTCATTTTCAAGCATTCGAACATTTTTGGCATCAATCAAAATCAAGACAAAGCGAACTGAAAATACAATCAGCAAGTTCAGACTTTGCAAGATAAGTGTTTGACAAAATTCCCAAGGTTCAAATCAGCAAAGTTTACATCAAATTTAGCAAGGGACATTATAGTTCACTGTTTCTCGAGCATCTTTCGCCATTGATCGATGTGTGCAACATTTGAGACTTTGAATCTGACACCTGGCAGTTGACCATCCTCCATTGATGACCTTGGAGGTCTTGATTTATTTTTGAAAAAGCAAAATTTCTATTTTTAGAAATTTTGACTTTTGACTTTTTGACTTTTTTCAATAATTTTTTCAAGAATTTGACCATTTTTACCAAAATGCCTTAATGAAGCAAAAATTTTAATTTTGGGCATAATAGGCCTGAAGTGGAGGTTGTGGGATGGTGGGGGACTCCCTCCAAGTCTCCACATCCTGGAATGTCGCATCTTGGAAACAAGGGGATTTGGGGGGTGGATGCATCCTTGTGGAATATTGTTTTTTTCCCTCCCATTTCTATTATAGGAATCATTGTAAGGTGTTTGCTTGTTTATTTGGGGAGCTTTTCTTGCTTTCCATCTCTTCCATTGGTATATACTATATACTACAAACACAATTCTTCTTCCTCCTTTTGTGAAATTTAGTTTAAAAAAAAAATTATTGCTCTTCTTTTCTATAAATTATTGCTCGTTGTTACTTATTGAAATGGTTTTCTTTTGTTTATACAGTAGAACTATAATATTTAGTTGCTACGAATTCTAGTTTTATGCTATAGTCTAAGCTTTGTGTACCATCATAAGATTATTTATTACTGTTGGTTATCCATGGTTAGAGAACTAGCCATTTTTTGGGTCTTTGAATATTGTTGTTACCTTTATATTCATGTCAAGTATAGATATATTGAAAAGATTTTTCATTGCAAAAGCACCTGTTTGTGACTAGAATTTTTGGCTATCGCAAAATTCTTCATATATAATTTTTTTAGATTTAGCTGTTAAGTACTGGAAAGGTCATTGCTGGAATTGTGTAGATCCTCTTGCTTTTATTGAAACTTTAGATGGAAACAAAAAGTCACTTATAAAATTTCTTATGGCCTTGGATTCTGATAGATTTGTCCTAGACATGCTTCATTGACCTTAGAAGTTAGTATGGTTTATATATGACATTAAAAAAATATATCTACATTTCTATTTTTTTGTTTTTTGACACAGAGTTTATGTAGCAGATTTTTACAATTGGAACAGAGTCAAAGTTCGATATTGTGATGGGGCCTCATTTTCTGGGGATGTAGAAGATGAAAATCAGGTGATTGAATTCAAGAGATTTTCTGTTATCATTTTGGTGGATTTGGGTTCAGAAAATTCAAATCCTCTAGATCTGTTGTAGTCAAGATCCAGAGAATGAATTCCCTTTTTCTCGTCATAATAACAAATTATGCATTAGAATTTAAGTAGGTTTGTGCAGAACATTGCAGCTGCTATTTGCATCATTAGCCCAAGTTTTGTTAGGAATTTGCTGTTAATAATTTAGTAACTATCCTGATTGCCTCTGATATTCTTGATTACACAATAACGACAATCCAATCCTGAAAAAGGTTTCACACTTACATCACATCTCCAACCTCCAACTAAGTAGTTATCCTTGGAAACAACTACCAACCAACCTAAAACTGGAAAGAAAGGAAAATGCAGATGAAGAATGTAACCAATACAAAAAGATAATAAACATCAAATTTGAACTGAATTAGGCACCCTGCAATTGGGAATCACTAAACTCATAAACAAACTCAAGTCCATATAAACTATAAACATCCGTTTATTAGATTGAGTCACTCGGTTCTGTTCAACACAGATTCCATCCAAGAAATCCCATGCCGGAAAGAAATGAATGTCATCAAGCCAGCCCAACTGCAGGAAAGTTTCAAGCAGCCTTAGTCCTGTATCAAACACTCACTGGAAAGTGTATATTCAAATCAGACAATTTATGTGTAACCATTACATATAAGCCTTCAATACCATATGGGCCACCTATGCCACTAATAGAAAGAAAATTTATTCCCGTCCATTACATGTAAACTCTCGAAGATTAGCACAGGAGGGTAACAGTTGCTGATTTCCACATGAAATACTCAGCCTCCTAAACTGAAGCACTGAAATGTCCCACCCCAGGTGGACACTTGCAAACTGAGGTTCTGCCCTGTTTGATTGATTTGTTTTTTCTTTCTTTTTGAGTTTATGCTTTTTATGTGTTTTTGAATACTAATGCCAGGTAATGCAGGAATGGAAAGAGATATACATAGGATGCAAAATATGCAAAACTAATGTAGCAAATCAGATTATATATTAAAATCAGATTTACACATTGAAGCTCTATACAATGATCTCATACCCGAATAAGCCAGGCAAGTGATTGTGCAAATCTGGAAATGATTGAGAGCAATCTGGAAATGCAAATCAGCAACAGCAAAACCCTTCTTTTGGACGCCTGGCATAAATTATTGACTTCTCCACTTTATTTCTGATTTGAAATGGTTGCTAGCATCTGGCCGCCCAAGATGAAGGTGATCACTTGCATTAAAATTAGGTGTTTTCTTCCAAGAATCCAAATGCCACCCTCAAAGGACATGTACGGCCTGGCTGTGATGAGAAGTACAGCCTGTCTGCAGTAAATGTGTGGCCCAGCAGTGATCAATCAGCAATGGATACAATCAGCAATAAATGTATTTCTGATTTTCAAATGATAATCTCTTCAAACCCTTCAAATAGACTCTCCAGTCTGCTCAATTGTGACCACTGGATGTAGCCACCTGGTGTATGCAACCTTCACATGATCTCTCACACCCTCAGGAAGCAAAATCAAGAAGATGCTATGCTCTCCATGACCCAAAATGCAGAAAAACCCCAGTTTTTGCATCTCCAAAGCAAGAGCTCACAAATTGCACAAGTGTAGAATGAATTTCAATTGCTTTTGGTAGCTAATATACTCCTCATGAAATAGCACGACCCCCTAGGTAGCTTTTTGACTTTAAAAATATATTTAATATTTGCCTTTGTTTTGACTTCATTAAATCTCATTAAATGGGCGCCCAAACCAATTCACTTTTATAATTTAACTTATATCATTATGATGTGCACTTTTAAAATAATAAAGTCAAAATAAATCATTATGATGTGCACTTTTAAAATTTAACTTAATTTAACTTATAAAGTCAAAATAAATCATTATGATGTGCACTTTTAAAATAATTAATTATTATTAAAGTCTTACTTTACTAATAATTAAAATAACATATCTCCCTCAATAATCATTATTTTTTTATTTTTTCAGCTCTAAGAGGTCATCCACTGAAACCACTACCCATCCAGGTGCCTTACCAAAAAATAGTAACACTAGACCCATCTATTGAGTGACTTACTAAAAATAGTAAGTGTGACAAAATTGAGTCCAAATCAACTCCTGGCGGTAAATCCTGAATAACACTAAACTTTGGAGAAGAAATCACTACCAAGTTGAAATATTCCGAGCCAAATTTTTTCGATTTTCACAAATTATCAGATTACAACATTACACCCGTTAAGGTTAGACGATAAACCAAAACATACTGAAGCAACTCTAACCAGTATGTACACCAGGATCCCGATGTGGGCAAGGTGTGAGCATTGGTCAGAGGATCTGAATCAAACTGCTTATGCAAAAACAACTCTAACCAAGAATGGCGCCGATGATGGCGAGCATATGGTCAGAGGATCTTCTACTCTAAATGCTGAAAGGGAACTCAACGTCAAGTATGTGCTACCCAATCCAATGCGGAGTGAGGGGCGACCATATGACGGAGTGATTACAGAATTCAATGCTTGAAATGAAATGCTGAAACTGGAAATTCTCAACACCCAGAATGTGCTTGCTCACCCAGAATGGGAAGTAGCTACCATAGGGCGGAGATTCTATCTATTACAACAATTACTGAAGAGGAATGAGTATTACAATAACGATGAGCAATAAGAAGAACAACTGGTCAGTACTACTGCCAGCTTACAAAGATGTTATTGCCTGCAATATCAAGACTTAAGATGCTCTTTCAAATGATGCATTCAACAAGGAAGCTTCTGCAAAGTATACAATGAAATCTCAACACCAACCAGATAAGGAAGATGCAGATTTTCTTAAACTGTCATACAAATCTGCACTTTTTTATCATAAAACCAGCAACCTATGAATTTACTCATATGCTCATAACTCTCTCGTTTCTCACCCAAATGATCTCAAATCTGATGCAATAGACCCTCAAAATGATGGCGCCTAACTTAGTAATAAGAAATGGCATCTAAAAATGGTTATTAATTACTGACACGAATCCCAATGCACTCTAGAAAGTACGGCCTTCAAGGAATGACGGATTTGCATTATAAAATCATACGCTTCGTATTAAAATCTGCAAATATTCATGAAGGGGCGCCTCTAACAGGGAAACACAATGAGACAATACCCAGAACAACTCTTTTTGTATTTTTCAAGTTATGACCAAAAACATAAATCTGCTGTATTAAATCAGCAACTCCAGAAAGGTTATGAAATGCAGAAATCTGAACTTCAAAGCAATAACTCTACAACAATGCAAACCTTACTAGAAAATCACACAAATAATCGAACCTCTCTACTAGGTGCTGTCTCTCAAGCACGAAGTCGAGCCCAGACTAGGAGGCATTCATTCCTCGAAGCAATCCCGCAACCATTTCGGCAGCATAACATTAGCATAGACAAAGATAAAGAAATGATGCACAAAGCCTTCCTTTTATAACTTTCGGTTGACTTCTTGAAACCCTAAATCCTCATCACTGTCAAAACCCTAACTCTTTCTTCAAGATGGCGTCCTTTTTTTCCCTTTAAGCTCAATAATGATATTTTAAATAAAAATCCACACTTTGATAAATGCGCCCACCTTATACCTGTTTTGACTTTGATAAATAATAAATTAATCTTAATGAAGTCGCCACCCTCAAAAGACCACCTTTTAAAAAGACTTTAAGTGATTAAGCTAGGCTAAGGGGGGAGTCAACGTTAAATTATAACATTAAACGTGACTTTAATAAAAATAGCCCAACTTATTTCTCCAACTGCGCCCCGAAGCCATCAATGAACAAGCCAACCAATCAAACTGACATAGGAAGTCAACCAAGCTGAACCCAACTGAAAAGCTGCCAAAAATAGAATTTACTAAAAATAGTAAATTCCAGAAAATGCTCTGAATGCCGAGATGAACATACCACTGCGAAGCTCTCTGAAAACCCAGAAAGAATCCGCCATTGAATCCATCATCTCTGAGCAATGACCTCCTCAAAAATAGGAAACCCTAATTTATCTTCCGACTAGCCTTCGGGTTCCCAAAGAAAAGGCCAACGGTCACTGGAAAGATCAGGTTTGAGAAGGGGACATTACAATCCGCCCTTCCCAAAATTGCTTGTCCTCAAGCAATACCACCACAACTCCAGAAATTTGAAAACTAATCCATACGCAACAAGTATGATCCCTGGTTCCCAAATGCGTCTCAGGAAAAACCCACCATGCCGATGCTGCACCACTCTGATCACATTAATGAAAATAGCATGCCAATGCTGCACTGACTCCCCTTGTAACTCCAAAGTGTTATCATCTATGATACTCAAACTAAAAGATCTTAAAGGAGGGAAATCAAAATCATGCAACATCTCATGTCCACGATCCCCCGAATTAACAGTATCAACCGTACTACTGTTAATCACCATTCTAAGCAATAGGAGAGATAGTCTACTCAAATCAAAATCGAACTCCTCCGCATACCTCCACATGGTAACAAACGGGACCATGACTGCAAGTGTGACCTCTACAAATCTTCTTGCAAAGAGGAAGGCAATCCTTTGCATGAGCTCAACAAATTCAAACTCAGGACCCCACATGAATTCCCTATGCCTCAACTGAATTATCACGGCACAACTAAGAAGTCTGAAGAATTTTTTCACAATTCCAACCCCAAGAGTCTCAAAATATAGATTCAAAACATGGGGTAACTCATGGTCATGAACCAATAATGAAAATAAACCATCAGAGTTTGCATCACAAACCTCCAAAGTGGCTGAAAAACCCACTAAAGCCATCTCCATCAGGAAACTACCACTTCTTTGATCAGGAGTGATGTACCAACTCTCCTGAATGAAAGTAACTCCATAAGTAAGGTGGCTGGTCTGCCCCCAACCAGCAAACTCGTGTCTCAAATTCTGCCCTTGTCTGAGCTGAAAGTCACTTCCAAGAACTACCGATCGTTGATCTTTCCAACCCATATTCAAAATTTCTCTCCAATCCATTTGTTGATGAACAAACGGAACCATCAAGTAGCTGGAAATGAAGGGAACAACATCAACAAGTCTGGAAATTTGTTCCTTATCCCTCCAAGAATCTTTTTCATAAGTAATAAACTCTGACAACCCAAGTTGAGAATCCCAAGCATGGATACCCAACGGGAAGTGATTTTCAACACACTGCAAAGAAATCTCTACACATTCCCAAGTGCTAGTGAGAACCACATGCCTTCTCACGAAACTGATGCCCCATCTAGTAAATCCTTGAAGCTTAACCATGAAAGCTTCCACCTTAAGGAAGTATGAAACATAGAGTGGCTTCAAATTTAGCTCCCAAAACTGATCAATATGATTCCAAACATCATTCCACCCAAGGGATGGATTGTCAAGAGTGCACCCACCAAAGTCTAGTTCATCTTTTTCCCATTCCTCCTGAGTAGTAGGTCTGAAATCTTCACTCGTTGCTGCTGTAATGAAGTTACCAACAGCTACCAAGACTTGTCTCATCAACACCTTGATGTCATAGATGTTGCAATTTCCTTGCTTCATCACCTCCCATGTAGAACCTTCATCCTCAAACCCACTTACGCATTCATGACTAATCAGCAAACGTGGCACATCCACATGGAGTGAGATCAAAGCATCCAAGCACTGGAAACCATACTCAGTCTCATTCTTTGTTTCATCTTCCATCACATAGAGAGGATTGCCATAATCTCCTTCATCACCTTCTTCAAAGAGAGAATTGTCAAAATTTGAAAAGTTATTCCATCCATCTTGCTGATCTAAATCTGCACTTGTAACTTCAGTCCTTCTCGTGAAACCTTCAAGGTCAAACTCTTCTCGAAGACTATCAAGCTCACAAAAAACTTGCTTGATTTCTTCGGCTTTATGTGCATTCTCTTGCTTTGTGAAAATTTTGAAATCAGCAAACTGATTTTCTATTTCCATTAATGCCATTTGAGTTTCTTCTAGCGTAGCTCTTGTTGATCCAAGCTCCAGAGAAAGTTCATCAATCTTTCTCACTCTATCTTGAGAAGCACAAATGGTCTTCTTTGCAACTTCAATGGCATAATCACGATCTTCAACCAAGTGCATGTACTCGGACTTCAAGGTTACCAAAGAGTTTCTGATAAGTTGCAGATTGGGAAGAGCAACTTCATCTTTCACTCCTCTTTGTCTCTCTTCAAGCTGAGCCTTCCAGTACAATTCCTCAACCAAGCTATGTGTGTGATCAAACAAGGATAAAGCTTGCACTTCCTTGTCAATGGACACCTTGAATTGTTTGTCCCAATCATGAGAATTCAAAGATGATGAACTGCTGATAGGCTGCAACTGAAAATCAGCACCTTGTCCCTTGTCTTTGCTGCCTTCATTGCTGCTCCAACATTCATGAACTTCGCCATTGACTAGTGGAGAGTGCTCATTGTCAAAGAAAACATCATACTTCACAGATTCTTTGACCCCAAGTTTGCAATCAGCTTCAAGCATTGGAAAATCATATTTGTGTTTAGTAACACCTTCAAACTCTACATCATCAAGAGCTACTTGGTCTTCTTGTTCAAAGGCTATGGCAACCCCTAACTTGAACGAAGAATCATCGAATGTTGTTCTGAAAGTTTTAGAAGAAACAACATCCTCCTTGGTGGCTGCAACCAACTCGAAAGGGTCACCATGGAACTCTTCAGAGCAAGCTTTTTCATCAAAGACAATTTTTCCTTTTGTGCCCTCCTTATAGCTTGCGATGCAAACGAAACTTTGGTCTTCATCAGGATCAAAGGGAAATTCGTCCCACAAAGGTTCTCTTTCATACGTTGGTGCCAACACACCTGGATCCCAAATGCTAGTGGGTTGATTAAGATGATCAACAGGAAAAAACTTATCATGCTCCCTTTGTAGTGATGACTCTTTGAATAAGTCAAGTCCCAAATCCCTCAAACTGATATCGTCAAAAACATTTCTCTCCAAAGACCGAGTTTTCTGCTCAAGCCCAAAGTCACCATCATAATGAAGTGAAAAATCTTCATTGCTTGCTGTTTTGAAAACTTCACCGTCATTATCTTCACCATGAGGAAGTATGTCACTGATTTCTTCATGTGGAACTTCTTCAAAAGTTGAGCCAGCAACATGAAGAGAATCATTCTTTACCAAATCTTCAATATGACCTTCTATAGACTCTTTGGAATTATCTATATCATCAGGATCACTAAATATTCTTGCATCTTGTTCAGACTTCTCCAAAAGTGGCTTCAATTTCTCTTCACATTGATTAAATAATTCCTTGATCAGCATAGCAGTAATAGGAGAATCCTTTTTTTTACACTCATATGTGTCCAAGAGGAGAGATTGGACATTTGGTGGAATTTCATCTAACTCATTAATGGTGAGAATAAGGATTTTCTTCACAGCTGCAATAACATCCTCTTCTTGCTCACTCCAAGTGGATATGAAGAGGTAATGGAACAAGTGATAAATCTGATCATGCATTTCCAAGGCAAACAGCAAGTTACTTACCCAGAGATCTGAAAATGTTTTTAAGATAGCAACCTTTCTAGCAAATAGATTGCTTCCAGTTTCATCAAGATCTTGGAAACTTTCTACAATCATATTCAGAATGATTTTCATGGTTTCATCATCATAGGGTGTCATGGGAACCATTATTCTCATTAACTCCATGAAGCAAGAAGTAATCAGCAACTTGATTTCTTCATTTGGGTGTCCCAGCCAATAGGGCTGAACTAAAAGGTGAAATGCCGGTGATAATGCCAACTGCATCATTTCAGAAGGTGACTGCTTCACCTGTCTCAAACATTGTTCCAATATTTGAAGATTATTCCTTTCATCTTCCCTTGACTTACATTCTTTGTCAAGTCTATTCCCGGTCTCAAAAAGTGTTTGTTCCAACTTTATCTCTTCTCTGTTAGCCATGTTTATCTGCCACTTCTAAACTGAGTTGAACTCCGTTCTGACCTCTGGTGTAGAAACTGATTTCTCTATCATACGACTAACAACTAAACCTTGTTGGGCACAGGATGGCAGGATCTTGGCTCTGATACCACTGAAATATTCCGAGCCAAATTTTTTCGATTTTCACAAATTATCAGATTACAACATTACACCCGTTAAGGTTAGACGATAAACCAAAACATACTGAAGCAACTCTAACCAGTATGTACACCAGGATCCCGATGTGGGCAAGGTGTGAGCATTGGTCAGAGGATCTGAATCAAACTGCTTATGCAAAAACAACTCTAACCAAGAATGGCGCCGATGATGGCGAGCATATGGTCAGAGGATCTTCTACTCTAAATGCTGAAAGGGAACTCAACGTCAAGTATGTGCTACCCAATCCAATGCGGAGTGAGGGGCGACCATATGACGGAGTGATTACAGAATTCAATGCTTGAAATGAAATGCTGAAACTGGAAATTCTCAACACCCAGAATGTGCTTGCTCACCCAGAATGGGAAGTAGCTACCATAGGGCGGAGATTCTATCTATTACAACAATTACTGAAGAGGAATGAGTATTACAATAACGATGAGCAATAAGAAGAACAACTGGTCAGTACTACTGCCAGCTTACAAAGATGTTATTGCCTGCAATATCAAGACTTAAGATGCTCTTTCAAATGATGCATTCAACAAGGAAGCTTCTGCAAAGTATACAATGAAATCTCAACACCAACCAGATAAGGAAGATGCAGATTTTCTTAAACTGTCATACAAATCTGCACTTTTTATCATAAAACCAGCAACCTATGAATTTACTCATATGCTCATAACTCTCTCGTTTCTCACCCAAATGATCTCAAATCTGATGCAATAGACCCTCAAAATGATGGCGCCTAACTTAGTAATAAGAAATGGCATCTAAAAATGGTTATTAATTACTGACACGAATCCCAATGCACTCTAGAAAGTACGGCCTTCAAGGAATGACGGATTTGCATTATAAAATCATACGCTTCGTATTAAAATCTGCAAATATTCATGAAGGGGCGCCTCTAACAGGGAAACACAATGAGACAATACCCAGAACAACTCTTTTTGTATTTTTCAAGTTATGACCAAAAACATAAATCTGCTGTATTAAATCAGCAACTCCAGAAAGGTTATGAAATGCAGAAATCTGAACTTCAAAGCAATAACTCTACAACAATGCAAACCTTACTAGAAAATCACACAAATAATCGAACCTCTCTACTAGGTGCTGTCTCTCAAGCACGAAGTCGAGCCCAGACTAGGAGGCATTCATTCCTCGAAGCAATCCCGCAACCATTTCGGCAGCATAACATTAGCATAGACAAAGATAAAGAAATGATGCACAAAGCCTTCCTTTTATAACTTTCGGTTGACTTCTTGAAACCCTAAATCCTCATCACTGTCAAAACCCTAACTCTTTCTTCAAGATGGCGTCCTTTTTTTCCCTTTAAGCTCAATAATGATATTTTAAATAAAAATCCACACTTTGATAAATGCGCCCACCTTATACCTGTTTTGACTTTGATAAATAATAAATTAATCTTAATGAAGTCGCCACCCTCAAAAGACCACCTTTTAAAAAGACTTTAAGTGATTAAGCTAGGCTAAGGGGGGAGTCAACGTTAAATTATAACATTAAACGTGACTTTAATAAAAATAGCCCAACTTATTTCTCCAACTGCGCCCCGAAGCCATCAATGAACAAGCCAACCAATCAAACTGACATAGGAAGTCAACCAAGCTGAACCCAACTGAAAAGCTGCCAAAAATAGAATTTACTAAAAATAGTAAATTCCAGAAAATGCTCTGAATGCCGAGATGAACATACCACTGCGAAGCTCTCTGAAAACCCAGAAAAAATCCGCCATTGAATCCATCATCTCTGAGCAATGACCTCCTCAAAAATAGGAAACCCTAATTTATCTTCCGACTAGCCTTCGGGTTCCCAAAGAAAAGGCCAACGGTCACTGGAAAGATCAGGTTTGAGAAGGGGACATTACACAAGTGCCACTAGAGAATCTGATATCTACCACACAGGACCCTTTAACCAACAATATTAGCCTACGAGGGTTAGATGATAGGCTAATCCACCCACTCTAATGCTCGCTCAAAAAGGGGACATTACAAGCACAAAGTTTGCTAACAAAGCATAATGCTCCTAGGAAAGAAAGCAGATCATTTGTTCGTAATTCAATACAATTAAGCATTTGGATGAACAAAACATGATATGCTAATATTCACAACTGACTAAAAAAAGCCAATGGGACTCAAAGGTACAATCAGCAAGAATAGTTCTTGAAGGATTGCCTAAAGCATCTCTCATCCAAAAAGCAATAAAGAATTTATGAAGGGGCATAAACTTGTAAACAAAATAAATTTACAAGCCATGCAAATTTCTTGATGAGAAGTACAGTATGTAATTTGAGTTCATATGTTAAATTCTTGAGCAAGAGGTTTTCTTAAAAGTATTTTTATCTAAGATAATAACATTGTAGAAAAGGATGTCATTCTTTGGTTTTGTATTGGTTTCTACGAATATTAACTCTTTTATTTTGAATCCAGTTTGTGATCCTTTTTTATTCTTCAGTTATTGGAAAATATCCTATTAGGTTTTCAAAGTTGAAAATAAGATTGGATATATAATCAATTGATAAATCTATTTCTGTACAAGTAGTTCTAAGTTTAGTTCTCTTAAAATGATTTGAAAGCTTGACTAATCGAACATTATGTTTGCACAGACATGAGATAAAGAGTAGAAAGCTTCTGGAAGAAACTTTATGCATATAATTTTTTTTAAGAAGCTAATCTGCCTTGACTACTTAGTAAAGCCATTGCTTATACAACTCTTAGACTTCATGATCAGAATTGTTGTTTATTTCTGTGATTCTAAGCAGCCAGATGTGTCTATGACTCTATTGCATGCCTTCGTATTTCTTGCACATGCATTTTGGTCAGTTATGGTTTATATTTTCTGTTTCTTCCTTTTAATTAGATACATGTAATTACCCTGCAGTATTAATTTGAATGTCATCTGAATGAAGTTTTTTCTAAAAAATATGCCCTAACTAGCATATTTATTTCCTTATGACATTAGGAATACAAAATTTTTTTTAGAGGTCAAAGAATTTGGAAAGCTGTCATGGAGGATCTCTTGGCCAAGGGTATGGATAAAGCTAATCAGGTTTTCTCCTCTCCTTTGTACTTACATACTCCTGCATGTGTGTGCCTACGATCTATTATAAAAATTTCATGAATTAGTATTTAAATTGTAAATAATTACAAATTATTGACTTCTTGAGAATAGAAATTAGGTCTCACAAAAAGATCTAGAAGATGGCGCTTGGACCTTGTAGAAACTAGTTTAATGAGAGGTTTGCTTTAATGTGAATAAAATTTTAGATTTCAAAAGCATCCAATTCTTATTGAATACTTTGTGGCACCCCTAAGGAAAATAGATAATAAGGTCAATTATTAGTGTTAATAATAGTGCAATGATGTAATATTTAATATTTATTTATTCTAACAATGACCCCTTCATCTCCATCTTGCCTATTACATCATTTCTAAGTTGCCGAATCGGGTATGGGTACGTGGGTACTGTACGTCGGTACGACAATTTTTTTTTTTTGGGTGTGGGTACGTCTAGGTACGTCCGTACATAAAACATATAAAAATCATAGTTATAGACATATTTGCAGCCTAAAAAGTAAAAACAAGAATTAAATTTAGAATACCACATATCATGCATATGCTAAACAAAATTTAGATCTACCATAAATATAACAAATCCGAAATACAATTATACTAAATTAATTTGATATCAATTTTTCAAAATTTGAATGTTACGATAGGTATATAATTATATTGAATTCATTGTTCATTGGTTCAACATTTAAAACAAAATAATACAATTAATGGTAGGCATCACTTCTACCCAAAAATGGGTGGCTCTCTACTACAACATCATCAAAGTCACTATGTGTTGGAGAAGGAGGAGGCCTCTTTGATCCCCTTCCACTTCCACTTCCTCCTCCTCTTAACAAAGGATGGTTTGTGGCACGACCAACTCTTGCATCTGCTTCCTCTTGCTCTTTAATATATGTTGCTACTTTGTGAGGATGTAACCCTTTACCAGTTTCTCCTCCACATATTGTGATTCCTTGTCGAGAAATGGCACATAAATGGTATTTCACACGACTGTATGAGCTAGTATATTGAATTTTACAATGATTGCATATCCAAACAAATGTTCCTCCCCCTTTAACTTGTATCATTTTTACATATTTTCATAGAGGTGAATTTGGGTCGGTTTTAAAGGTGGGTCCACCAACAAAAGTAGAACTAGTTGCCATAATGCAAATGCTGTAAAAAATTCAAAAACAATTAAGAATTATCAAACAATAAATGTTAAATATTTAAATAGATAAATTGATTACCATTTCTGATTTCAGAAAAAATAAATTATTTAAAAGTTAAATTAACATTTTGATTTAATATATTTAATATTATTAATTTATTTTTAAAAATTAATCTAAAAATTAGTAATTATAATTTACAATTATTATATAATAATATTATAAATTTATTATTTATAATACTAATTTAAAATTTTAAACTATTATAAATTTATAATACTAATTCTATTATAATAATATATATAAATTATAATTAATATTATATAATATTATGGTATTAAATAAATTAATAATAATATTATAAAGGATACTAAGTGTTATTACCTATATCATAAATTAAAAATTAAAATTAAAATTAAAATTTATAAATTATAAATGTATAATAAAAATTAAAAATAACAAGTTTATAAACAGTAATATAAAAATAATAAATAAATTTAAGATTTATAAACTACAAGTATAAACTATTAATAATTTATAGAAAAGATTAAAAAAAAAAATGATTTGCAAAGCTCACAAATTCATTGTTAAATTTTTTAAATATAATAAATAAGTTTTAAAATTTAAATTTTAGTCTATACTTATAAACTTAGAGAAATAGAAAGTAAAAATTAAAAAAAAAGATTGAAGAAAAATACCTCAGGAACGCGTGCACGCAGAAATGTCCGACGAAACTTTGCTGAGGCCTAAGGTATTCGCACTTGCAACGCACTCACTTGCAACTCAACTTGGAAGACGACGAAGCCACACAGTTGCAAAGAAATCGCTTAGGGTTTTGACTTTTGGCCGCAAACAAACAAACGCCGCCGTGAAAGGATGGAGAGAAATAAAGTTGCGATGTAGAGAAATAACCGTGTGAAAAGAGGTCACGTTTAGGGTTTTTGAGATTTGGAAGCGTTGAAAAAGGTTTCGAAATCTGTGAAAAACGCATTGAAAACACCAAAAAATGCCACGTCATTAGAAAAACGGCAAAAAAAAATGCCATACGTTTCCAACTCAAAAAATCCGCTTCCTGTTCGAATCTGCAACAATTTTATCACGCATCCATTTGCATACGTTTCCGTACCCGGAATTGGCAGGGTAAAGGGCCGATTCCAGTAACTTAGCATCATTTTTTTCAAGAGTACAAGTAAAGAAAATCTATGTTCCACCAAGTTTCCGGGACGGGGGGACGGCGGGACGTGTTTCGGGGATGGCAAATTTTTGAGGGGATTTTAGGGGACGGGGGGACGGCTGTATAGTATATATATATATATATAGAGGAGAGAGAGAGAGAGAGAGAGAGAGAGAGAGAGAGAGAGAGATAAATTTTAAAAATATAGGGAAATTTCAAATTTAAGATATTCATATGAGTAATGATAATCATAACAATCACCAATCATATTGACATATGCATCATAGAATCGAATTATCAAACAAATTAATACTACAGCTACCTAATTGCATCCATGGACCATAATTCAAATTCATGTCAAATAGTCAATGTGCATATGATATAAAATAATAAAATGCCCAAAAGGCTACAAGTTTGTACTACAAATGTCAAAATGACAAAGTCACAAGTGTCCAAAGGCAAAACATAGAAATAGAAAGTATGATGATTGCCACTACTCGGCATCTGCCAACACTGCATCAAAATCAGACTCATAGTCTGAGTCACTGTCACTGTGAGGGGCTGGCTCATCTAATGGAACTCCAACCAATCCCTCCTGTCTCTCCTCCTCATCAATTTGTGTGACGTCCTCTGGATCAACATCCCATCGTAATGCTGGAGTCTGTCTATACTCAGGAGTCTGACGATCCTGGAGTCGCAAAGCACTATGCACAGCCACTAATTTTTCTGCCCGTCTAGAGGTCAGCCTATTCCTCTTGATAGAGTGAATAAAGCCGTATGTTGACCAATTCCTCTCTGCAGCAGAGGAACTAGCAACCTGTGAGAGGAGACAAAATTTAAAAACTAAATTAGTAATTTAAATTTACTAATTAGGACATTCAATTTAAATTATGATTATATAAATGTTCAAACTTCAACACTATCACTCATCTAAATCAAATTATGTTAATGATAATCTAAAGTATTACCTGTGAAAGGAGGCGAACAGCAAGCGTCCTCAATTGTGGTGCATCCTTCCCATGCCATGACCACCATCCAATAGGATCCCTTTGAGCTACTGTAGTTCTATCTACCCTGGCCTCTGGTTTGCCGAATGTTGGACCATGGAGATTAACAAAGTCAGTGAACTGTGTACGAACTAGACTGGCCTCCTCAATTGAATATATTTTTGCAAGGGCCCTCATAAACCCTTCTTTCACCTCATCATCATCACAAGGAGGCATCCTACCAGGTCTAGGTACATACCATTTGGGATTAAGAGCAAAGGCTGCCATATGAAGCGGGGTGTTCATAGTGTTCCACCGCCTTGTCACAATGGGCCTAATTTTTTGCTCATATAATCCCGAATTAGGATCCTTATCAGAAATTGCTTTCTTCATTTTTCCAAGCATGGAGTCAAAAGTTTCATAAATCTCTCCAAGACTTGGAGAGTCTGTATCAGCATATCTAATGACATCCACAATAGGTGAAATGATGGAGCAAACAAATCTGCAAACAAAAATTTGAAAAAAGACAAGTTAGAACTTAGAAAATAAAAAAATATTAATAATAAAATCATATATATATATTTTTATAAAATCAGCAATCAATAACAAATTATTAATTAACAATTTTTTTACCTCACATTGGACCACCAATTATCATCAAGAATTTTTTGTTTGATGCTTCTCCCTTCTGCAGTGCTTGCCATAGCCCATCTATTCCACTCTGAATTAACCATCATCAACTGTAGAGCCTCCTGTACCTCAAGCATCCTCTCTAACAAAATAAAGTAGCTGGCATACCTTGTTGCTACAGGCTTGAGAAATTCCTTCCTTGAAAATGTCCTAAAGAGGGCAAGTGAGGTGTGATGGTTGCAAATAAACATCTGAATGTCTCTAGCATCTACAACCACCTGGTGCACCCAATCCATCTTCCCTATGTCTTTCAATGCGTTGTTCAACGCATGAACACAACAAGGGGTCCAAAAGATGTGCTTGTAAGCACTCTCAACCATCAAACCTGCTAATCTGCACACACGTGCTGAATCAGTAACCACCTGCACAACATTGGTTGCCCCAACCTCCTCTATAGCCTCTTTCAAAATATTAAATTGGAATTCTGCATCCTTGCGCTTTCCAGAACAATCAATGGCTCTAAGGAAATATGAACCAGCTGAACATGTGACTATGATGTTTATAAGTGGCCGTTGTCTAATATCGGTCCACCCATCCATGATAATAGAGCAACCTGTTCTAATCCAACACTGTCTCATGTCCTCCATCACCACACTCACCTTAGAATATTCTTTTTCAAGGAGTGTAGTACGTAATTTATGTTCTCCAGGGGGAATGTATGAGGTACCAACATTTGCCACATCTCTAAACATTTGTTTGAAGTAGGGAGAACGTGCTACATGGAATGGGATAGCATGGGCATAGAAAAATTTGGCAATGGAAGAATCTGCCACATCTCGTGCTTGCACATTGAACATATTTTCAACTGTATTTTGCTGCTCACTAGAAGTAGCAGCCTTCCTCTTCCCTCTTGTGGAAATATGAACACCACCCGCACCACTACTACCACTACCAACACTAGGACTACCAAGCATAGAGGGCATAGGTGAGGTTGAATGTGCGGATTGAGTTTGCATAAGCTGATCCATAGGCCTTCCTCCGGCCTCCATGTGCAATCTATAACACTCCATCCTCTCAAAATCTTTTATATCTTTACAACCCTTGACCCCATGGCCTCCAAAACCCAATAGATGAGAATAGACTCTTGTATAGCTCCCATTATATTTTTCTTTGCAAATGTGACATAGCCACAATCTACTACCCCCAGTGTTTTTCCCTTTGCCTTTGTCTACACGTGATGCTAGTTGAAGAAGAGGTTTTTTAGAATTAAAAGGGCCTTTTGCATATTTTTTCAAGTCTTCAGAAGGGATATCAAATGGGTTTGTTTGAGGCTGCCCCATATGAATTGATTGGTTTTCTTCCCCCCTCTCAACATCCCCACTATCTTCACTATTGCTGCTCATTTTGTTTTCTTTTGGTTTTTGCAAACTGAAAATTAAAAAAAAAAACAAAAAATCATACATTTTATCATTTTAACTTAGAAAAAAATGGAAAAAAATGAAAGATAATGAAGAATAACTTACCTCTTTCACTTCTTTTGCTGGTTGCTGCCTTAATGCTCTCATTTTTTCCTCCTAAATGCTGGTTTTTCTTCTCCAACAACTCCTTCAAACCCTCCTCTTTCTCTTCTCACTTTTTCTCTTGGCTGCAATTTTATTTTGGCAAGTTAAAATGAGATCAAATGAAGGTGAAAAAATGTTTTAAGTGGCCATATTAGGGTTGGGAAGGCGTGGGGCCCACAAAGGAATGTTTTAAAAAAGAAAAAATTAAAAAAAAACTTTTATTTTTATGTTTTATATGCTGCTGGGCGATAGGGGACGGCCGGCCGTCCCTGGGACGGTCGAGGGATGGCTAGGCGTCCCCTATCTGTCCAGGGGACGGCCTGGCAGTCCCCTTTCCATTCGGGGACGTTTCTTCTAATCAGGGACGTCCCCGAATTTCGAGGACTTTTGGGGGACGGCTGACAGCCGTCCCCTACGCGTTTCCTGTCCCCGAAACGTCTCCGGGACGGGTACGGGGGGCAAATACCTAGGGGACGCGTCCCCGTGTACCCTTGAAGAAAATTTGAAAATTTTGAACTTAATTGGTGAAGGTGATTTGGTAAAGATATTAGCACGTTGCTTTTGAGTTGAAGAATATTGGAGTTGAATATTCTAATATTATACATGCTCATGGATACAGTGGCATTGAACCACAATGTGTTTAGTGTGTTTATGAAAAACTAGATTGCTAATAGGCTTCAACACTCCTTGATTGTTCTAGAATGTAACTAAAGGTTGTGTCTCAGGTACACCCATTCTTGTCAAGATGCAACATTGTAATGTCGCCTAGTTTAACAACCCTCTGAAAAATAGAAACATCAAATTAAGACATGTAATGGATTTTACTGACCATCATTTTATTTAAGTAAAGTGCTTTGAATCCTATATATATATAAATGAGATAACAATTGGGCATATAATTCAATGTTTAGTTCCTTTCATCTTTAACAAATAAATATATTATATGTAGGGTATTACTATTATGATCATGAAAGACTGTTTACTTCCGATGGAATAGACCTTCGCCTCATTCCTCTCCCTACCCTCGTGGGATGGTAGATTTACTGTGCCAAGGGTGCGTGCACCATCTCGAGTTGGACACCCTCAAGAATTGGTTACCCGTCTTGGGCTCCGTCCAACATTGGGTGGATTTACCCGCCTTTCCCTTCCACACACTCCCTATCCTCATCGAGCGTTATGAAAGAGATTTTGGTCGAAGTCTATTCACGGAGTAGTACAACAATCATCACTCAAAGACACATTCATTATTGTAAACTATATCATTGTGTTTAATAAACGATAAATCTGCATATTTTAGATTTGTCTAGTAACTTTGCGAATTGACATTTGTTTATTACATTTCACATTTAGTAAGTATATGCTCTTTATACAGTTGATCACAAAGTATGGTCATTAGTTTGATACACTACGAGTTAGGGATTATGCTAGATTCTGATTATGAAGTTTCACTTCATTTCTATCCGTAACAGTTGGGTGGGTTTATCTGGTCGATTTCTACAGTCAGGAATCTCATAAAGCCTTCATATGTAATCTTACATCTACCAGTACCCTGTGAGAATGATTCAGATCTGTTTATTTAACTACACATAGTTCCCTGTAGGAAACCCGCCTATTAATAGCAATTATAATTTAATGTTCATGGGAGGATACTTACCTCTGTTCTTGCCACACGGCTGAGGCTTCCAGACTTATATGATCTACTGATCTGTTCTTCTTCCACACGATCCTTATTTGAATATTTATCAATCATAAATGTATTTAAATATAATTGTGCACATAATATATTTAAACATATTTATGTAACATCAGACATACTATATTAAATATATTTATTAATGATCTGCTGTATTAAATTCCTCATTTACTTGCCAATCATCAACACTAAGTTCATAATGTATTGAGCAGATTTCATTTCCTAAATTTATACTCATTCATTACTTCTTATTCAATTTTATGGAAAAGACACGTACCTCTTATTGCCTGATCCATCTACAGACTGTCTACCTTTCCTTTAATAGATTGATGGTATGAATATAAACAATAACGAATCACAGATTGTTAGGACTTAAAATACCTGTCTGAATGGTTCACTGTTTCTTGCCCAGATTATATATGTCTTACTGTACGTGCATAGCAGCCTGTGCCTCTTTCTTATATGCCTTCTTCCGTCTGCTATTCATGTGATGCACCAAATAGCTAAAGCCACAAAGCGGCACTCATGACAAGCCCGTCTAAAATGTATATATCTGCTAACCATCCTCTTATTTCTCCATCATAAACTTCTTTGTACCTACATGGATTGTTCTCTTAATTCTCCGTTCTATCTATTCTATTCCCTATTGCTAAACTCAGACAATATCTTCCAGCCTTCCTGTTCTCCTTATTTTTACTACCTCTGCCATATGAGTGTAGATTTCTTCATCATTATCAATAGTTCGATCTGCACATTTATATCTTACCGATTCTATATTTCTCCTGTTCTTCCCTTTTGATTGGAACTATTGAATGAATGTGCTGATCCAATTGGTCACTTATTTATGCTAACTGAAAATATTTATAAACCTGAAACTATAGCTTATGATTTTTAATTTATAAAGTTTTTATACTATCTTGATCGCTGCTCCCTCCCTTCCTTTTTCCTTCAATTTACATTCCTTATATATCCCTTTTTATTCCCAAGAGAGGTGTCTTCTCTAAGAGAGGATGACTTTATGAAAAGGGATCTATTCGTATGCACCTTTTCATAAAGTAATAATAATAGTCTGTGCATAATACAATCGCTGCTGGAGTTTATCTTTTGTTTTGTATTTATTTATATTTGTTATTGTATGGTTATTATTTTATATTTTATATCATATGTTTCTTAATATATTTGGTTTGATTTTAATTTTATCTTTACTATACTTTTATTTAAAAATATACTAATAGTAGACTTGCCAATATTACTTTATTTATAATGCTTATTTTAATCATAATAATTATAATTGTATAATAGTAATAATATTATTATTTTAATAATAATAATTATAATTTTATTATTATAATAATTGTTTCATACTTATCTTTTATTATAATTCACCTGATGATCATTATAATAGTATTTAAATTGCTAATATTGCCATATATTCTTGATATTCATTTTATTAGTATTTCAATATTCCATATTCCGGTATTACAATTTCGGGGGACATGACAAACATAACCATATTATATTGCTTCATAGATTGTTCCTCCTATGGCACAATATTCTATTTTTGTAGAAGAACAAGCAATTGTGGATTTTTTTTACTACCCCTTGATATTGGACTAGACCCCAAAAAGAAAACAAGGCTGAAGTACACTTCTCGTCATCTGAAGATAGTATCTAGTTTGCATTTGTGTCTCTTTGCAAAGATTTTTTTTCATTATACTATAGTCTAGGCCATACTCAACTGTAGCACATATGTATCTAAAAGCTTGTTTTGCTACTTTCTAGTAGTGAAGCCTTAGGTATTTGCATAAAGCTGGAAAGATAATTGATGAGAAAGTTGATGTTTTCTTTGTGTAGGTTAGGTAAATGAGATTAACAATCAGCTTGTGATGAAGGATACAATATTTTGAGGTGATGGATCGTGTTTGGAAAGTTGCAATCTTGTCTCCATTAGGGTTGACATGGGCTTGCAATCTTCCATCTTGAATTTCTCCAACGATTTCTTTTCATATTTCG
Source organism: Sequoia sempervirens (assembly GCA_007258455.2). Lineage (NCBI taxonomy): Eukaryota > Viridiplantae > Streptophyta > Pinopsida > Cupressales > Cupressaceae > Sequoia > Sequoia sempervirens. The sequence goes on along the minus strand of VDFB02318338.1, from coordinate 15,410 downwards.
TTTGACATACACAAATCTAATTTTTCATTTGCCACACTTCAAGTCCAAGACAATGTAGGAGCTCAAGATCGCTCATGTTGAATGATTGTTTGGGATCATTCTTTGTTGCTGTATTGTTTATTGAGAACTCCTAGTGATGAGTAGATTTTCAACATATACTATAAAAATCATAATCTCCCCTCATGCTTTTTGAGTTGGAGATTGGGATCATATGGGTTCTTGAGGAATCTATGTTTGAGGAGATGCTAATTAATCTTGATGTAAATGATTTTGGGAGCTTGTTTCAAATTATAGAGGGATGTCACATATCTGAACGCTTTTTGTTGTTGGCTAGGTGCAGTATATCCCTCAAGTTGAGTCATATAGACTTTGTTGAGATCTCTATTGAGGAAGGTGTTGGCACCCCATTTAGATATGTCTCATTTTTTCTCTTTTCTGTCTTATAAATGTGCATTTGACCCTATCCTATGTAATAATCAACCCCGATTTTTTTTGTTTTATTTCTTCTCCTGTTTGGTAACTGCTGTTTTGAGAGTTTAAAGGTGTTTTCTTGCAATGTTTGAAAGGGCTTTTAACATATGCATGTGATAAATAAATGATGAACATAACAGTTAAATATAACTAGAAAGATATGCTTGAATCAACACCTTTCATTGAACAAGAACATTCTGATTTTAAGATACAAATATTGCAGTCTTGAAAGAGCATTACACACTTAGTTTAGAACAGCTCCAGACCTGGAAACCCTGAGACAACAGCAAATAGAAGTCACCTTGACTGCTGCACAAACTCCAATATCATCATCAAACAAACCCTAGCTGGAATACACCTTCAACCAGCTACAACAGCCTTCAAAGTGGGCTTGAATAAACACAGCTACAGCAATAACCTCTCAGCAAGAGCAAGGACCAGCAACATAGAAGGCTCCTTCCTTCACCAAAGTGACGAATACCTCCAGAACAACAAAGATGGCCTCCAAACAAATCACCAGTGCTAAAAACTAGAGCTGCAACAACTGGAAACCAGCATTGCCAAAGGCCATATCTTCATGAAGGCGCGATTTTCTCCCATAAATTCAAATCTCCTCCAAAAATTCCAGTCTTATGCTTAAATGATCCCCCAAGCTAGAGAAAGAGATGGGTTAAGTACCCATTTGGATAGCCACCTTCTTTTTTGACTTATGAGCAAATATATGAGTTCCCAGATACAAAATAAAAGTTCCTGAAATGCTTGAATTCACACCAAACTGTAAGAAATTCACTCCACACTGAAAATCAGCAATCACACACTCCAAAACCACTGAAATCAAATCAGAAATATTGATAAATCTTCCTCATTTAAACCCAGTTGTGATTTTTGTGTGAAATCACCCAGCACAAGTCTGAACAGGTCTGTCACTGTCGAGACAAGTCTTAGAATCTGAGGGGCTACGTCCTCAATTCTGTGCTTCAATACCCTGGCAACACACTAGCAACATTTGTTACATCCCAAATTGAGACGTTACAATTTACCATTACTAGATAGAGTAAATGTGAATTCTGAAGGTAAATTAATGATGCTTGTACCTCGTTTTCAATATGAATGTTGTTTCATTTGATGTTATTCTTGGTGAAATACTGCATAAAGGAGAATATAAGGTTATTGATTTATGAATAATCTAACTTTTGAAATGTTTCATGTATTCTGCTTTGTTTTGAGCATATGATTCCCGTTGTCGTGACATGGTGTGTAGGAAGCAGGTTCGTACCTCCAGGCAGAGGAGAGATATCACTCGGGGAGGAACTTGGTCGGGTAAACAGTAACGAGTACCAATTGGACATACACACACAAACTATAGACTGAGTAAGCTAAGTCATTGTTGTGGTTAAGGGTAAGTCATCCGTAGGCTTGTTTAGTATCATTAGGAGTCGTATCTTCTTCTGAATGTGTAAATAAGTGATGCTTGCCAGTATAACCTTAGGTGGAATAATGTTTCTTGTTAGAGGTGGGTACGTGTATATATATATGCAATGTATTTATGAATACTTATACGTAAAGAAGATATATAAGTATACGTACTCACAACTAATCAGTTGTATGAGTATATTATAATAATATTACCTCGGAAATTACATATACACATATATTTACATATACATGAATACGTATAGTGAAAGTATGCAGACTGGCTCGCAGAATACGTACGTAAATGTATATACATGTATAGGTGTAAAGGTAAACATATTTATATATTTAATATTATAATAAAGTACATATATAATATAGTATTTACAAAATATAAATATGTATACGGGATTATTTAAATTATTAATTTAAATAATTATACATAAAAATATAATGTAAATTAAAACTATATTATATAAATATTTTAATATAATAAGAAATATATATATAAATATATTTATTAAAATTTAATGGAAAATCAAATAAAGTTTAATTAAGCATTTTAATGAATATTCATTTAGAGAAATGAAACCATATCACGATTTTGTGACATGAGATGTTTTTTTCTCAAAAATGGATGTTTCATTCAAAAGTCGAAGATCAAATGTTATGACTTCAAATTTAAAACAAATGGAATTTAAATCAACATTTTATTCAATATAGAAATGAGACTAAATCGCGAATTTAGGAATATGACATTTTTCTTTAAAATGGGTATTTCTTTCGAAAATCACAATCAAATATCCTTGTTAATTCGCCAAGATCTAATATTTCTTTTAAAAACTATGAAAAGAGGAAATACGTTTTTTTTAACTCACCCGTAAAAATGAAATGGCGAATAAAACGCGTGAGAAAGTCGCGCGGGTCTGGTTCGCGCCTGGGCTGCAACTTGGTCTGCAAAATAACGCATATATTGATCTTTGGCCACGAAAATAGCGACGTGGGAACATCATAAATCTTGAACTCTCATTTGGAACGAATTTTTCAAACTATTTGCTTGGAATTAACCTAAAAATCTGAAGACGCCTTGAGCTGTCAATCCGCCATGTGAGAGTTGAAGAATTCTTAATTTGCTGGCAAAATAAGAAGTCGAATCACTATTTGAAGAGATGACTTAGGGTTTATGAACTCGCCAAGTGCCTTTTTGAGAAATTCTGGACACTTGTTTTCAATCCGCATGCCTTCTTAAGTGGAAACTGTTGCAATTTCGGGTGTATAAATATACACGCCTTCCATTCATTGCATATGCACACATTGAGCAATCTGAGTATAGTGTTAGGAGCCGTCCTTGTTCATTCTGGAACACATAGTTTATAATTCGAAGTTGGCTCTCATTTCAAGAGTTCAAAAATATTTTCTGAGTGAATCTCTTAGCTGAGTGTGAGTTTTATTACTGCTGAGAGAAGTTTTTCTTAAATACTGAGAGAATAGTTTACCATTTGCTAAGAGACATCCCCTGTTATTATCTTCACCAATTCTAAGTTCACAGTAAGAAGTTGAGATTACTTTCAGCTGTAGCAAGTAATTAATTTCTAAGGAAGAGTTAGAGACTGGTCTGAGAGTTGCTGGAAGTTTTTAGTTGGAGAGTGTTCATCCTTCGTAGAGTGAGCTTTTAATCTGCTAAGAAGTCCTTTGGCTGGAGGCTGTAGGTATAGAAAATTCTCACTAGATCAACACCTCTGGAAAGCTCTTGTCAGGCATGTTAACTCTTTTACTTTTTTTATGAAGTTGCTATTCTTCTTTGGTCTAGAAGAGTTTAAAAATAAAGGTCCATTTTCATTGATACATAATAGGGAATGAAGGTCGTTCTTTATGGTATACTTGGAAAGGATTTCTAAAAAGATTGCTTTAAATATAGAAGTGTTGTTGAACCATTAAACAAGTGGAAAAATTGGGAAATAGGAAGGCTAATGCATGTTCTATACTATTAACTCTTGCATTAATTAGTAAACGGATATATTGTTCCATTGAAGAGTAAATTATATTAATTAGTAGACGGATTTACTGATCCATTGAAGAGTAAAATTGCATTATTTGTATTGGCTCCATATATGGAGTATATGCTTGTACTTAACTATTTAATACTAGGGGATGAATTGAGGGTATTTAATAAGTTACCGATCACAACTAGTTGAAGATTAACTTAGTCAAGTTATTAAAAGCTCCTAGGATGAGAAAGTCCCGTATAACGGAGTTAGTTGTGAGTACTTGTTAAATTGTTCTCCATTCTAGTAGTTAGTTTGTTGTAGGAAGTCTAGGGTACGGACTACCCCGATAGACCAACCTACGCGTAGGGTAAGATAGCCTCAAGTCAAGTTGAACCTGGCTAGTGTATGTGACAAATGACCTATGTTCTTCATTGAACGTAAACACTTTGGCCAAAGTAGTGTAAGGAACCATTTAGTTGTTGTACTACACTGTTAGTTCACCGTGATCCCGAATTACATCCTAGTTTGAGTATTGCCGATTGCACGAAAGCTAGTTTTGTAGGATCACAGCACTATGTCCAGTTGGTAGTCGTTAAAGGTTACCCAACCAATCTCTTCTTCGAAGGGAGGGCCGTTCATTGCAAAATGATCGTGCGGGGGACCGCATTATAAGTCCGTGGTTGGCGGAAAAACGCCCGAGTGATGTTTCTCCTCCTCAGCAAGCGGCCGATGTACCAAGATTTGAAAGGACGGATTCCTGGACCTTCTTACTTCTATTTGTTCTAAAGCTCATTGGAGCTATGTTAGTTAAGGTACGTATTCTTGTTTCATGTACTTGTGAAGTTATTATATTGAAATGGAATCTTTGTTGTATATTAATATGGCAATTTGTTCATGTTTTGTCAATAAAGAAAAAGAAAAATTCTATTGCAATGACATGATTAACATGTTTACATACTTGAAGGATGTAGATTATGAAAATTTTAATTTTATGCCAAGCAATTTCTATAAAAACTCAAGCTCCAACATGTTGAAAAAGAGTCTCAAAGTCTTATTTTGTCTCTTTGAGTTTGGGCCCAAAAAGCCCCAAAACCCATGCCTCATTTGAAATCCTTTAATTTTAAATTAAATTTTATTACTTTCTCTCCTTAGTCAAGGCGCCTTAGGTGAAGTTGAAATATTTTAGCTTTAAAAACAACTTCAAGTTGTTAAACTAGGTGCCCAAGGTCACTTTTAATAATGACCCCCCTTATGTCCCCCTTTAAATTTAAAATATAAATTCACTTTATAAATCACACATTTCGAGGCAATAATCAAATATTTTAAAATAATTCCCTCAAGTGACTTATCTTCTGATTATGCTGCACAGACCAGTCTGACCAGTCCAGTGTACCAAAAATTGACTTACTAGTTTTAGTAAGTACTAAAAATAGTAAGTTAACGTCCAAAGCTCAATTGGAGAGAAACTGACGTCGCACCACGGCTCACTGTAGATAGTGAACATCCAACTGCCCTTGCTAAGAATGGAAAGTCCCGACTAACCCTCACTGCATTACTATTTTTAGAAAGTCCCAAAAATAGTAAAATGCTCCTTGAAACCTGGTCGGAGAGAGACCGAGATGCTCGAGAAGGCTCACCAAAGGCTGAAGCGTAGAACCAGACCCCTGCTAAAAATAACACTTACTAAAAATAGTAAGTGTTCCTGGATCAACCCTAATTGAAAGAGGGTTTCTTAAAGAGGGGACATTACTGTCTGCCCTTCCCAAAGATTGCTTGTCTTCAAGCAATGCCAGTGAGCCTTGCAATCCACATCCAAAAACATGCCGAAACTTGAAATAATCCCTGGGTCCCAAATAAGTCTGGGTGGTCTCTAGCTCCAACTGCCCTGCACGACATCAACACACAAAACCTCTTGAAAGCGTTTGGCAAGCAGAATGTTGAAACACCACCAAAACGCGATCCACTAAAAAAAAAGTCTCTCCAAAGTACCAAACGGAGGTGCCACCGGAGTAAACTCGAGAAGATCCACACTCGCTCTCACATCCCAAATGGCATCCGATCTAAAACCCAATGTGAATCCCGGACTCCCAATGAATCCCAGAAAAGAACCACCACGCTGAGGCTGCGTCATATCGAATGCCACTGTCAACCCCTAGCGCCCAGACTATACTTTCCCATCCCAAACTGCTACAAATAGTGAACCATTGATCGCAACAAAGTAGGCCCACACCATGAAGTAACTAAAGTCAACATCACTCACCATAGTGGAGGTAGATAATGGGAGCAGAGAATCCGGAAAGGTACCCATCGTTGGCTGCCCGAACTCAAAATTAATCATCTCATCGAGCAAAGTCTGTATAACCAACTCAAGAAAATGTGGGCAGCAATAATTAATCCACGACCCCACTGGATACGTAGGAGAAGGATACAAGATATCAGTTGAAGAGTCATTCCCAAGTTCCAAATCATCTTCGACCCCCACGCTCTACCTGGTACAACTCAGCTGGTCAGAATCGTATGTAGGCTGATCGGATCATGTGCTTGGGGCCCAAAGCTGGTAGTAGTCCCACTAGTCCAATCTTGAATCAACACTTCACTTCTAGAAGCTGCACCTAGATCCCATACCTTGCTGTTTTCATCCAATGTAGTGCAACAATTAGGAGAAATTCCATCTTCCACCTCAAAAAGTGGGTTATCATATACCCTATCAGCTCCTATCGCAAATAAGGGATTATCAAAAAGCAACTATGGACCCCCCTCAAGAGTTGATTGTGTATCCAAATTAGCAAGGCTGCTAGGCTCATGCTCATGTTTAGCTAAAAGTAGAGAAAAATCTGATTTGTTCTCCGTAATAGGATCAAAACCCAAGTCATCATTAACGCCAACAACCATGCTTAATTGCTGAAATGAATTTGGAGCAGCTCTATAATCAAAAGTAAATTCATCCCATGTTGGCTCTTTGTTGAATTGTAGTTCCATCTCATCAAGTTTCCAAGTATCAAGAAGTGGTTTGTTTTTTTCTTTGAGTGGCTCCTGTGATGTAGTCCCTTCAATTGAATCTTTCATCAACACATCAACACTCATATCAACCCATATATCTCCAATCATCAACTGTCCCTAAGAAATCAGACAAAATTCTCCTTTGTCAACACTGTAGCAATCATCTTGAGCTGTTGTTTTGAAGGCCTCAACCTGATTACTTCCAATCAAACAATCTCCCAGGAGTGGGTTATTGTTTTGAAAGTTCCCAAACACGTAACTGGTGTTTACAGGAACTCTGGATAGCTCCAAAGAAGCATTAAAGGCTGCTGCCTTGTCTTTCCCTTTTTCTTTGCTGGACTTTGCATGTGGTGTACGCTGTGATAATCCTTTCAAAAACCACATTCTTACCTTCTGATTTGAATTTAAGCTCTAATGTTTGAAAGTTCAAGGCAAATTCCCCCAAAGAACGCAACCATTGAATGCCCATAACTACATTTGTGTCTCCAATGTTCACCATGTAGAAGTCCTTAATTTCATGTCCTCCCAATAGGATGCTCAACTGCGGAACCATCCTGTTACACTAAATAGTGAAGCCATTGGCTACTATAACCTTGAACCCACCAAGCTCCTGTGTCTGAAGTCCTCTTCAAACCACTAAGCCATCATCGATGAAGTTATGAGTAGCTCCTTTATTGATCAAGGCTAACATTCGCTGCCCCTGTATTTGCGCCCTAATGCACAAAGATTGATGCTCATGAAAGCTATGTAGTTGGGAAAATGTCCCATCCAACCCCTTATCACTCCCTTTCGATGTCTTTTCACCCTCCATTTCATCGGAATCAGCTTGCTGGTCTGATTTTTCTAATTCACTTTCTTCACCAAATTGGTACTTTATTAACAATGCTTTTGCCTTGACAACACATTTGTGGCCCTGTGAATAAGGTTCTCTACATGTGAAACATAATCCTTTCTTCCGAAGTTCATTCAAAGTCTCAGTGTCTAGCCTTGTTTAGTTTTTCTTAGGCCACTCTTGCTCTTTGGTGTCAATTTTCTTTTCCTTTTCCTTTTTGGGCTGTGGGTCCTTTGACTGAAATTTATTTTTAAATGCTAAAGTCTCCATGTCCCTAGCCTTTTTAATGGCTTCCTGAAGGCTAGGAGGGTTAAATGCCTTAATCCAACCTCTTAAAGGGTCTGATAATCCATCTATGAACAACACAACCAACCTCCTCTCAGAGATATCAGTCACAAGTACAAATAACTTCTGAAAATCTGATATATATGTGTCCACAAAACCCCATTGTTTGAGTTGAGCCAAGTCCTTAAAATGCAGCTCGAGATCCTTTTTATCAAATCTCTCAATTAGCCTTTCGGTAAACTCCCTGTAAGAGTGATTTGGGCATGCCCCAAAGTTATCATTCTGTTGTACCACCACTCATGAGCCACGCCATCCAAGTGAATAGATGCGTACTGAATTGACTCGAGCTCCAGCATAGGATTCAATGTAAAATAGGTGTCTAATTTTTGCACCAACGCCCTGGCTGCCATCTTCCCAGACCCATCAAAGTAAGGAAGTGTGAGCTTCCCTACTTTCTTCTGTAGCTCATGTTGCTGGTCTCTATTGCCCCTGTGATTGGAGTGTCTCATCCTCAAGTCCATATAGTCTCTAAGTGAAATATCCATTTGAAAACCGAGTCTTGCATCCATCCAATCTTGTCTAAATTGATCCTGTTGCTCCAATAATGTAAGCTTGGGGTTCACTGGAGCTTCTATCCTTAGTGGGAAGTTAGGCATGAGAGGTCTTGCTAGAGCTTGTTGGTTTGCGACTCCTTGATGTCCTATCCTATTACCATTACCCAATTGATCCATTCTCTGCACCAAATCAGCCAACCTGTTATTAGTGTCTTGTTGTTGTTGTGCTGCCCTCAACTGTCCCCTGACCAAAGTGTCTAGTAAACTCGCCATTCTATACGGAGGTTTCTCATTCCTGTTATTTCTTTCATTCCCATTACCATTTCCATCCTTGTCTCCCATATTGCCTGTGTTAGAAGACCCACTGGATGAAGTTTCTAATTGCTGCTCTTCTTCAGAAGATGACCAGTGTTCCCAAAAACTCTCTTCTTTCCTTCTACTCCTCTCTAAATATCTCCTTTCTCTGTCACTTTGGTTCATAAAAAACTAAACCCGTTGGCTGGCAGGCAAGATCTAGCTTTGATACCACTGTAATAATCAACCCCGATTTTTGTTTTTCGTTTCTTCCCCTGTTTGCTAACTGCTGTTTTGAGAGTTTAAAGGTGTTTTCTTGCAATATTTGAAAGGGCTTTTAACATATGCATGTGATAAATCAATGATGAACGTAACAAATAAAATATAACTAGAAAGATATGCTTGAATCAACACCTTTCATTGAACAAGAACATTCTGATTTTAAGGTTCAAATATTGCAGTTTTGAAAGAGCATTACAGACTTAATTTAGAACACTTTCAGACCTAGAAACCCTGAGATAACAGCAAATAGAAGTCACCTCGAGTGCTGCGTCAACTCCAATATCATCATCAAACAAACCCTAGCTGGAATACGCCTTCAACCAGCTACAACAGCCTTCAAAGTGGGCTTGAATAAGCACAGCTACAGCAATAACCTCTCAGCAAGAGCAACGACCAGCAACATAGAAGGCTCCTTCCTTCACCAAAGTGACAAATACCTCCAGAACAACAAAGATGGCCTCCAAACAAATCACCAGTGCCAAAAACTAGAGCTGCAACAACTAGAAACCAACATTCCCAAAGGCCGTACATGAAGGGGCAATTTTCTCACATAAATTCAAATCTCCTCCAAAAATTCCAGTCTTATGCTTAAAAGGAGATGGGTTAAGTACCCATTTGGATATCCATCCTCTTTTTTAACTTATGAGCAAATATATGAGTTCCCAGGTACAAAATAAAAGTTCCTGAAATGCTTGAAATCACACCAAACTGTAAGAAATTCACTCCACACCCAAAATAAGCAATCACACACTCCAAAACCACTGAAATCAAATCAGAAATATTGATAAATATTCCACATTTAAAACCCAATTGTGATCTCTGTATGAAATCACCCAGCACAAGTTTGAGCAGGTCTCTCACTGCCAGCATAAGTCTTAGAATTTGAGGGGCTATGTCCTCAATTCCGTGCTTCAATACCCTGGCAACACACCAACAACATTTCCCTGTAAAAACTCAAGCTGCAACATGCTAAAAAAAGACTCCAAAAGTCTTTTATTTGTCTCTTGAGTTTGGGCGCCTAAAAGCCTTAAAAGCCACGCCTCATTTGAAATCCTTTTAATTTTAAATTAAATTTTATTACTTTCTCTCCTTAGTCAAGGCGCCTTAGGTGAAGTTGAAATATTTTAGCTTTAAAAACAACTTCAAGTTGTTAAACTAGGCGCCCAAGGTTACTTTTAATAATGACCCCCCTTTTGTATAAATCACACATTTCGAGACAATAATCAAATATTTTAAAATAATTCCCTCAAGTGACTTATCTTCTGAATATGTTGCATAGACCAATCTGACCAAGCCTAGTGTTCCAAAAATTGACTTACTAGTTTTAGTAAGTACTAAAAATAGTAAGTTACCGTCCAAAGCTCACCAAGAAATCTGCACAAGGTCATGTTCATTGGGAAGTCCCTATGGAAGGAGAAAATGAGGAAGATGGTATAAGTCCTCTTTTTGTAGGAACTTAACTCCCTAGTGAACTTTCCCTTTTAAAAGTGAAGATCCGGTTCAAATCACTTTTCCCAATTGTCTAGTTTGTATTATGATTTCCGTATAGTTAAGTCGTTTTTGATGAGTCTTGATATCCATTTGAATTTTATTGGGCAAAAGGAAAAGGTTCGGTTCAATAAGTCTTTCTTGTATGTCCATTTCAGTTAGAAAATCTCGCAGAAAATCCTTCATAGGAATTTTCCCTCATTTGAACTTCCCTTTCAAAAGTGATTTGTCAAGTTCACTCGGATTTTTGCGCATTTTCCCTTTTGTCAAGCCATTTTAAATTGTTGTAGAGATTGGAAGCCTATCTAAACTCGATCCTTAACATTTGAACATAAGTCAAGTTCATTTTAGAAGTTTCATATATCATAACCTGGTTATGTCATCATTCCATAATCATTACGTGATCAATCCTTTTGTGGAGTTTCCTTGGCCATCTGAACTAAACTTATAATGGTCACATTCTTAATTGATTGAGTTGGTTTTTCTCACATGTCTAGCTTGGTTGCATTTTATTGCGAGCTACAACTTGTTGACATTAGCATGTCCTTTTGCTGACATCTTTCCATGTTGTTGATGTTGTCATGATGACATCCTATCTGAAGCCACCCTTGTCTCAGGATGACACACCCTATCCTTTTGTTGATGTCATCATTGAAACATCCCATTTGAATTGGATGCCGAAACATTGGGAAGTTGGCAAGTTCAATTCTGATAGATTTCTCCATAGATTCAATTCAGTGGCTAATTCCTGCATGGTTCGATTGCACTCCAGTATCCCACAAATTTCCATCTCGACAAGAAAAATGTTCATGCCAAGAACTAGAACGTCCAATATTCCATGGTTTTCTCTACAAATGTCTCCCTCTTACTTTCCTACTTTTCTTGGACACCATTAATGAGTCTTCCACGACTCACTCAACTACTAGAATTGATATCAACTACTCTCTAGCATATTGTGGATGCTATTAATGACCAAAAATGATGCTTGTAGAAGAAAAATTGTCACCCATACTCTACAGGCATGTCAAGACATGATTGGACCTAATTTCAGGCACAAAAAACGATGGAGAGCTCTGATGTTATGACATTGCCACTGCCTGTCGCTGTAGAAGATTGTGGATATCCATGATTCCTAGGCAGGTGTGCATGTTTCCTTCTAGGATCCAACTTGCATTTGGTACAAGAGCTTCATTTTGAATATTAAAAAATGGGAGGAGGATACCATTGTATTGAAGAAGAGCATAGTAGGGGGAATAAACTTACATTAACCAAACTAAAGGGTTCATAGTTTCCAGGTTTGGGTATTGTATTTTTCTATTGTAATGATCTGGGTTCATCCCAAATTAGTAATAAGAACTTATAACCTTTGTAGGTCGAGTTATGAAAGGTTGAATTAACCTTCATTGAGTGTCTCCATGTGTGTGGTGTGCATTTCTAAATGTGTGCTATTTAGTTGGCTAGCCAAATGACTATAAAATTCTTGCAATGCTTTTGCAAGGTATCTTTTCAAAACAATAAAAGAAATGTATGGGTATGCATGGATTACTAAGTTGACTTAATATTCTACAACTATCAATTGCTTTTTTGAGTGTATGTGTAGAGCCCAACTTACTTGTGCATTTAAAAGGCATAGTCTTTTGTAGTGTCTTGATTAAATTATCACCTTGGTTTTAGTTATTACATATTTTGTGTGAATTTAGAGATTCTATGTCCCAACTGGATAAAGGTGCCTATTTGTTACTAGCTCCTCATCATCCTCTACACATGCAAAACAAATCAATATAAATATCTTTTTAATTTTATCTTTTCTAGTGTGTTCCAACTGCCATGTTTGAATGTATGTAACATTTTAAAGGGTTATTATAAACCACATTCATTGACATTTATGTGGAAAACCATTTGTTTTAATAAGGTGCTTAACTTTGAGTTCCCCAAGCTAACATATAGACACAAAGTTACAACTGAAACAGGGGTGCACTATACAACGGATATGGTTTGTGTCATAGTTGGAAAAGTTGGACTTGGAGTGGATGTGGCAGCCCAAAAATATGACTCGAACTCGGGACTCGGCACGAACTTGTGAAAAAACTCAACTAGGACTCAACCAAAAAAAAAACCATAGTTTTACAAAAGAAGAAGAAATTAATGCATTTAGAGAGCATAAGAGCCTAATTTGATTATCAAACACTTATAATTCAAAGATTACACATGTCATATGATCATCAAACACTCAATAATTGAAATTTCATCATTCACAGTCATACAAATACTCATAGTTTCAATGTATAACAACATCATAAGTTTATAAATGTTTACATATAATCATGTCAAAAAGAGGAAAACATGAACAGCCACATATAATCTACATCTTCCTCTTTCCCCTCCCAATGGTACTCAATTTTGAAGGCCTAGAACTAGAAGGTGCCCGTGCTCTAGTATCCAAACAAGGACTAGGAGATTGAACAGTGTTTTCTTGATATTCAAATGTGTCTTCGTCCTCCTCCATGGCATCCAATCTTGCTGCTTCTTCTTCTGCTACTACTCTCTCTAATTCAACAAGATCCTCATCAGTAAGGAAGACATCAGCCTCATCATTTTTTTCATCAACAGACCATTCACCATATGGATCAATGTCATCCAAGTCGATGGACTCATGTGAAACACCCTCCACCTTTCTAGTTCGAAGGCAAAGGTTGTACCGGACAAAAACTAAATCATTTAGGCATTGCTGAGTCAACTTGTTTCTCTTCTTTGTGTGAATGTTCTCAAATAAACTCCAATTACGTTCACACCCAGAAGCACTGCATGGCTGCGGCAAGACACGTATGACTAGCTTTTGAAGATTTGGCGTGCTAGCATCATAGTTCTCCCACTATAGATTTACAAAAACATGTTTAAAAAATATAAGTATTAAGAAATAAGAATAAAGTAAAAAATCTATATGTAAGAATCAAGTTTCTAATTTCATTTTTTACCTGGTTGTTGTTTTCCTCTCCTTTCAATTTCTTGTTGGGAGGAAAAGAGTCTCCCCTCTGCACCCTTGTAGACCTTGAATAGATAAAATAAAAAGTAAATCAAATATAGAAAATTCACAGATAGTCAAGGCTCAACATTGCAAATTCATAAATAAGATGTAACAAATCTCACCTCCAACTCATCAAGCACCTTATCTCTCAGTTCACGATCAGGCATCATCCTATCAATGCATGTGACAAGACCTTCCATGACCTCCCCATCCGCCTTAAATGTGTCTGAGAAGTAGAACTTCGGATTCAAGAAGTAGGCAAAGGCATGAATCGGCAGGTGGAGTTGGTTTGTCCATCTTCAATCAATGATGCACCAAATGATTTCATATTTCCTTTTGTTGCCACCATAGTAACTTGATATGGCCTCTTTGGCCCTATCCATGGCCTCATAGATGAAACCCATTGGCATGCCCTCTCCATCCACCATACGAAGAACCCTCACCAAAGGTTCTGTCACCTAAAAATATGAAAACAAATGTTAAATTATAACAAAATTAACCCCTCAAAAAATAAAAACAGCAAATAGATTATCATGTATAATTTTTTTGTTTGTGTTTGTTACTTACCCCCATAAACTCCGCTCCATTTTTGATGAATGTCTCATCAAAAACTATGGAAACAATCCTCTCCCCTTAAGGTATAGTGGAAAATGAGGACTCCTTCCAAGCATCGGACACAAAGATTTCCTTGAGATGACCAATGGTACCAAGAATGTTTTGCGATGTGAGGAAGTGGCTAGCAAATCGTGTCACTCCAGGTCGCACAAGGTCCTTGCCATTTGCTAATTTCCTCATCAAAGAAAGCACCCAAGTATGGTTGTAGATAAATTTTGTAACACTTTTTGCATCTTCAACCACACTTTTGACACATGAAATCTTCCCAATGTCCTCTAGCAACAGGTCCACACAATGTGCAACACACGGAGACCATGCAATTGTGGGATACCTCTCCATAAGTAGTCTACCTACAGCTACATATGCAGTTGCGTTGTCCGTGATAATTTGGACAACATTATCAACTCCAACTTCATGGACCACCCCATCTAATAAATTGCATAAAGTCTCAACACTTTTGGCTTCATGGGAGGTATCTATTGATTTTAGGAATACCAATCCACCATTAGAGGCCACTAAAAAGTTTAGGAGAGTTCTATTTCGTCCATCTGTCCACCCATCAGATAAAATGCTGCAACCTTTTCTTCACCAAAATTTCTTTTGTTCATCAACCACAAGCCGTGTATTTTTTACGACTTCCTCTAGCAATGGCCCACTCAAATGTTTAGCTGATGGGGTCTTAAACCCCTTTCCTCCAACTGTAAGGGCATTCACCAAACCTTCCCAATATAGGCTGCTTGCCACATTGAAAGGTAAATTATTGTAGTACCAAAAGTTTGTTGCTGCCATCCTAGCTTCATGATGCTTTTCCTTATTCCAACCGGTACCTTCAAGTGAAGGTTGTGCTCCAGGAACATTATGTGGAATAAAATAATTTGGTCGTGATGAAGGACCCTTACCAGCACTAGCAGTAGAAAAGGAACCCTCAAGACTCACTGAAAGATGAATGTGGAGCACGGATGCTTTGACTTGGAGTACCATGGGGCATAGATGGTGTAGAAGAGGATCCACTCATCGTTGTTGCTATTGCATCCTCTTTTTTTTGTTTTTCATCTTTTTTTAGCTCATAATCAGCAAGAAGGGCCTTCATCTCTCTAATAATCTCAGGAGTAGTTTTAAGGTATCCCTCCACATTTTTCCCAGGTATTCTTGCAAGGTGGTAT